>PVHT021183653.1:4024276-4039082 GCA_004024745.2 Catagonus wagneri | reverse complement strand
AGAGGTGAGGACTGCACAAGGCTGGTCTGTCAGAGCTTGAGCGGAAGCCAAGTCGGTGGTGGGAAGGCATGGCTTGGCCCAGGAAAGACCTGTGGGTTGTGCTAGTTTCTAGAGAGATGACTACCCAGGAAGCAGGGTGGACAGAAGTTTGTGGGCGGCATGGGGGAAATGGGACCCGGTTGTGCTGTTATTCTTGGACTGTGAATTTTGCTGATGTCAAACAGAATATTCTGTAAACCTAATGTCTATGTACAAATAATGAGTGTTAACACAGTAAAATATTCAATGAAAAGCCAAACTATCAGGGTTACATTTTTTTCCTCAATCAGTCTCATTTTATCCATTTGGAGCAGAGGGGCTAGAACAACGCTGAGGCTTCCAGAGGCTTCAGTAAGCAAGGCATCTGGTCAGACAGCACGTGAGCACCAGGGTTCAAATCTGCGTACATGAGCCTTAAGAAAACGGACTAGAGGCTGAGCCAAATCAAAGCAGGATGGCCTTAGAGCAATAGCAGCTTCCTAGATGGTTTTTATATTGTATTTGAAAACAGCCCTAGGCAGGAATATCGTAATTTCAAGGCCAAACTAAACAGCATCTTACCTACAATCTGCTTCCCCCAGAGGAAGCAAAGTGAGGGGGACAGACCATTTCTGCATAATATACATACTTTCATTTACGAACATTGGAATACAGACTTTCTATACACACATTACCTATATAATAAAAATGTACATGGCATGAGTATATGTCACTGTATAAATATAGAGTTTTAGAAATCTTGAACCCGCGCTTCCTGTTCACATCAGTTTCTCCTCTTCTTTCTCCCCAGTCAGGTCCGTCATTTAAGAGTTGGACAAAAGGGACAAGTGTCATTTGTGTTGGTCTGGGCCCAGAATTTG
The DNA here is from genome assembly GCA_004024745.2 of Catagonus wagneri. Lineage (NCBI taxonomy): Eukaryota > Metazoa > Chordata > Mammalia > Artiodactyla > Tayassuidae > Catagonus > Catagonus wagneri. Next base: position 4,038,183 of record PVHT021183653.1, on the reverse strand, counting down.
ATACACTGGAAAGAAAGAAAGACATACCTCAGGTTGATCTGGAAAGGCGGAGGGAGGGAAAGAGCGCCATTAACGTGCAGCAAGTCTAAGGGCTGTTTACCAAGTCAGAAAAGCTCACTGTGGGGACTGAGGGCTGGGCCACTGGCTCCAAGAGTCTTCAGAAAGTATTAAAAATATTTGTGTGAGGCTGCTTTTTGTTGAATATTTAAGCTTGCTCCTTCTTACGATCCATTTAGGCTGAGATGAACTTCCAATTCCCAATACCCATTGCCCTTGAATCTTATTCAGCATCTTCCCTTCCCAAGAATTAGATGTGGGAGTTCCCGTCGTGGCTCAGTGGTCAACGAATCCGACTAGGATCCATGAGGTTGCAGGTTCGATCCCTGGCCTCGCTCAGTGGGTTAGGGATCCGGCGTTGCCATGAGCTGTGGTGTAGGTTGCAGACGCGGCTCGGATCCCGCGTTGCTGTGGCTGTGGGGTAGGCCGGCAGCTACAGCTCCTGTTAGACCCCTAGCCTGGGAACCTCCATATGCCTTGGGTGTGGCCCTAGATAAGGCAAAAAGACAAAAAAAAAAAAAAGAATTTAGATGTAAATTCAGTTTCTAACTCTTAGAGAAAGAAAAACAAACAAAACAAGACAGTAAAAAAGAAATCATCGCTGGTGCTCAGAGATTTAGCTCTGGCTAGTGACATAATATGAAAGAAGAGTAACTTGTCTGTTTGTGAAGATAATCTCTTTACAGGCCAGCCTTCAGACTGTTTTGTTAATGGAGTTACTAATCTCAGTCAAGTTCCCTTTCCCATTCCTCTCATCTAAGCAGAGTCTCTTGGCAACAGGAATCCGAAGCGGTGGGTAGATTTGTACGGCTTCCGTCAATTTTCTAAGAGAGTGACTACAGTGTTCTAATATGATCTGTTTCTCCACGCCAGTCCTCTACAGAGAGAAGGGTAGAAGGAACATCCTAGCTGCCAGGATTCTGAATTCTGCTGATGTTTAAACCACAATCCACTGAAAACTTTATGTTTAGATATGAATGATGAGCATTAACACGGTAAAATGTTCCAGAAAATTAAATTATCTCAGCTGTCAAAAGGAGTGGAAGACGAGGACAGCACAGAACCCACCTCCTTGTGCAGCACGTGGGTACACGCCATTGGATGCAGCTCACTGGGCTGGACAAGCTTCTGGCACATGAGACACAGCTTACAGGTGGCTGGAGCCTGCAGAGCAGAAGAGGGACGGTCAAGAGAGTAAGGAACCTCTGGGTCTCCTTGCCTTTTCTGTCCATGATTCCATTTACTATTTCCATGTTGCAACAAAAAGATTTTTACACCAAAACAAAGTTCAAATACAGAGCACTTGCATTTCCCCAGCTGGGGCTGTCAACAACTCAGTTGAGGAGATGATGGCTTGTTTGCCTTATAAACCCACTCCCGCCTCACCTCCAGCTTCTCTACATCCCAGTTTTCAAAGAAAAGAGTCTTACATGTGAAGACCTCCCAGGATATGACACTTGGGCAGAAGGCAAGAACATTGGGGTACTGATTTGGGCCAATGGAGCAGGGAACAAGGCCCGGATCCGACCAAGTGGCTGTGGGCAGAAACGTCGTCAGCGTAAGGGAGGAACGTCTGAGTAACAGGGCATTTAACAAAGGAAGTCATTCATTTCCCAGCCCAGCAAAGGAAGAAAGCAGGCGACATACCCCTGGCTGCAACGCTGCCTCCCACCCCCAATTTTTCTGAACTCTGCCTCTTCCCCAACATCTCAGGGTCTGAGTTCTCCCCCAAGGGACTTTTCTCACCTGAGTGCTTGCTGCCACCCGCTCATGCTCTGCCAGCCGTGCAGCTACCAACTGGATCAGCTCCTCCATGGTCAGACCTGCCATGGTGGTACGTGCCGTCTTGATTTGCTGAAGGATGTTGGTCATCTGGGCCCTAAAGAAAAATGTTGTGGGGGGAGATTCTATGCTATACTCATGGGGACTGTCTGTGAAACCTCTCCTATTTTAACCCATAAACATTTCTCGGAAAAACACTGTTTTAATGAATTCTTAAAAATACTTACTTATTGCATTGTGGGAACCGGGTCAGCAGCTTCTCCAGAATCTTCTCCAGTTTGTCTACTGGTTGGGGCCGGGGAGTTTCAGTAGAAGCCTTAACACCACCCAGGCCTGGGGGTGGCGGGATGGAGGCGGCGGGGGGCACATGCGGACCATGGGGCCCGACAAGGGAACCCAAGCCGGGGCTATTTCTCCCATGGGAGCCAGGAAGGGGTGGGGAAGGCTGGTTGGGCTGGGAAAGGGCAGGATTCAGGATCGGGAAAGACAAGGAACGGGGATCTGCACTGGGCATAACCATAGGCATTGTGACCTGCCCAATGGAGAAGGGCATCCGAGGAGCCAGAGAGGGATTGGGCTGAAACACCTGAAGCATGAAGTCTGTCTGCAGAGGGGAAGAGGTGGAAGACAGGAGAGAGAGAAAGAAAACCAAAGTTTAGCAAACTGGAGCTGGGATCAGTGAGCAACTCTTTCTTGTACCAAATAAGGATGGTCCCAGTGTCTTCATAAAAAGACCAAGTGTGTGAGTTCCCTTCGTGGCTCAGTGGTAACAAACCCAACTAGTATCCGTGAGGATGCGGGTTCCATCCCTGACCTCGCTCAGTGGGTGACGGATCTGGCGTTGCCGTGAACTGTGGAGTAGGTTGCAGATGTGCCTTGGATCCCACATTGCTGTGGCTGTGGTGTAGGCTGGCAGCTGTACCTCTGATTAGACCTCTAGCCTGGGAACCTCCATATGCCGCGGGTGCAGCACTGAAAAGGAAAAAAAGAAAAAAAAAGACCACGTGAAAGACTCTAGACTCTACCACCAACACAAAAAGCCACACTCCCAAAGCCAGCAGTCTTACCTCTGACGGAGGTGGAGGCAAAGTGGGAGTCGGGATCTGCGGAAGGCTGCTCAGCTTGGCTCCATTCCTCACCAGCTGGATGTGACTATTAAACTGGTCCTAGAGAAAAGCGAGAAAAGCAGGAATTATCCTTTGCTCCCGAGCAGAGTGAGCCTCTATATAAAGAGAGCAGCATCTTGTATCAGGAAAACAGGGGAGCGCCAGGACAGGCCCTGGGTGGCAACGGTCCTCCCCTAAGGCCAGAAGTGTGGAAGCACAGGTTAACTGACTCGATGATCACCCATCACTACACTTACCCGAACATTCTTTTTCATTATTCGAACTCCATTCAGTCTTGTCTCCCACTCCTGTTTGGAACGAACTGTCTCTAGTGTCGGGGGAGTTGACCTTTTAAGAAACCAACAGTAACACAGAGAATTAAAGAAAACCCAGCTCCTAACTCTCTGATATAGCAGAATAGCAGCTGGCTAATACGCTTGGAAAGAAGAGGCTGGAGCAAGTGCAGGAGAAGGCCTAGGTTCTAAATTATTTGCCTCACTTCAACTCCAGCATCTTGTAATGCAAACATTGGAGAAAGACCAACCCCCCCAAGAGAGGGGGTTCCTGTCTGGCTGAAAACGCCACACGGGTCCTCCAGATGGCATGGCAGAAAGAGAAAACATGACTGCAGAAAAATCAAATGTCCAAAGATATTTGTTATGCTACACAGCATAAGAGATATTGTTTATCAAATTGGAAATAATACAATAAAAAGTGCAAAACTAAAAAACTATGAAAGGGATGAGTCAGAGAGCGAGAAAGTTTAGAATATGGGAAGAGAAACCACTGGACAAATCGCCATCACACAGGGATGACTCCCTCTGAAGACAGAAGAAGTGCCAGACTAGCTGGTCTAGGGTTTCAAAACCTAAAACAGACACCACCCCCCGCCCCAAGCACAAAGCTGCAGAGTCATTAAAACCCTAGAACTGGAATGAACTTACTTGAGGTAAGTAAGGTGCAGCTCTGCCTCTTTTTCTGCTTCTTCTAGTTTCAATACCAGCAACTCTTTCCGACTCTCTAGTGATAAAATCTAAGGAAACCACACACACACATACACAATTTATTAACTTCACATACATGAAGCTACCCCTTGGATTATTAAAACGATGCTTAGTGGCTCTACGGTCTAATGCTTAAATAGCTTAGCAGTATAATACTATGCCAAAAGTATATGCCATCTGGAAGCCCAAAATCAAGGACTTCAAGATTGTGGCTCTTCTCACCTCTGCCTTCCAGGCCCGTTCTGTCTCCTCCATAATGTTCCGATTTATTTCACCATCCTGATTCTTGAGTCTATCCAGTTCCATCTCCCACACTTCTCTACAAGATAAGAAACCAAGAACAAGACTAAGGGAAGAAAGAGAAGCTTGCTAAGAGACACAAAGGCAAAAGTAAAACCCAAAATTGGTCTTCCAGGGGAGTTCCCGTTCTGGCTCAGCAGGTTGCGAATCTGACTAGTATCCGTGAAGATGCCGGTTCAATACCTGGCCTCACTCAGTGGCTTAAGGATCCAGCACTGCCACAAGCTACAGTGTACACGTGATGCAGATGTGGCTCGGCTCCCACGTTGCTGTGGCTGTGGTATAGGCCAGAAGCTTCAATTCTGATTCGACCCCTAGCCCAAGAACTTCGATATGCTGCAGGTGCAGCTCTAAAAGGGGGGTAAAAAAAAAGAGCAAAAAGTGGTCTGTCAGGTATGTTTTAGGAAGCATTACTCTAGGTATTAACTATAGATATAAACAAAGTTTAAAGTTGTCTGAAATTGCATAAATACTCCATATTTGAGAGTAAAAATGTTCACATCTCCACTTGCTAAAATAATGTTACCCAGAGCAGGAAAAAATGTGTAGTTAGGACCAAAACCCACTGAAGGCAGAAGTCCCATGTTTAAGGGGGGCTCGAGTTGCAGCGCTCCTCTTGCTTCTTTAGTCTCTTAGTACGGGCACTGAGGAAGGCAGATAGCGCTTAGCTCTAAGGCAGCAACCACTAATTCACTACTAACCACACAGACACTGCCTCACTGATTCTCATACTCCTCAGCTACAGTAAATGTTCTTCAGAAGAAAAAAATGTTCTCGTCATCCCTCAGGACTTCTTTCCATCCATTTCGTTCACTCTTACACCGGCTCCCCAGCCCCATCCCGAGCGTGTAATTAGGCGACCGGCTGTAGGACAGAGGGATTTCCAAGGACGTGGGGTGAGCGACCACTGTACTCAGGACTGAAGACGCCAACAAAGGAACACAGCCCGCAAAATAATTGCCTGTGTACACTTGACTGTAACATTAAGTTTATATGGCTAAAAGCAACAGGATTACCCAGATCAATGGGCAGAATAGTATGGAAATGTGGAAATTATTTTTTATTTATTTTAAAAAAGGATTTTTTAAATTTTATTTAATTATTTTATTTTAAAAAAGGATATTAAGGAGTTCCCGTCGTGGCGCAGTGGTTAACGAATTCAACTAGGAACCATAAGGTTGAGGGTTTGATCCCTGGCCTTGCTCAGTGGGTTAAGGATCTGGCGTTGAAATGAGCTGTGGTGTAGGTTGCAGACGCGGCTCGGATCCCGCGTTGCTGTGGCTGTGGCGAAGGCCGGCGGCTACAGCTCCTGTTAGGCCCTTAGCCTGGGAACCTCCATATGCCGCGGGTGTGGCCCTAGATAAAGCAAAAAGACAAAAAAAAAAGAAAAAGAAAAAAAAAGAAAGAAAGAAAAAAGGATATTAAAATGTGAAAATAAGAAAAGCTTGGGAAGAATTATATCTTAAGTGTTCCCACTTCTCTACAGTAAGATAAACAATTTCGGAGTTCCCATTGTGGCTCAGTGATTAACGAATCCGACTAGGAACCATGAGGTTGCGGGTTCGATCCCTGGCCTTGCTCAGTGGGTTAAGGATCCGGTGTTGCTGTGAACTGTGGTGTAGGTCGCAGACGCGGCTCGGATCCTGTGTTGCTGTGGCTGTGGAGTAGGCCTGCGGCTACAGCTCTAATTAGACCACTAGCTTAGGAATCTCCATATGCTGCAAGTGTGGTCCCAGAAAAAGGCAAAATTTAAAAAAAAAAAAAGAAAAAGAAAAACAATTTCATTCAATCCTCTGGTTGTTCACTAATTTTAAATATATGAAGGAGAACAATTCACTTAACATATGTGTTTGAGATCTTTTTTTTCATTTCCTCATTCTTCACACATCTCTGGCTCTCTATTTCATAAAGTATAATAAGGGTTTGTGTGTGTGTGTGTGTGCCTGTCTGCATACACGAGCATGCGTGTGTCTAAGACACATTCATTTACTGATTCACTCATGGATTAACATCAGTCTGCTCCTCTGCTGACAAAGTCGACTCATGCAACAGATTCAACTAGGAGGGCATATTCTTCCTTAATCTCCAGGTATTGTCCTCCTCAAATAAACTTCCTGCCAGAGGAAGAATTCTCTAATAGTTCTGTAGACAAAGGTTTATAGGAAGATGTATTTTTCTAATATAACACATATTCCTCAAGTAAAAAAAAAATATGAGTCAGAATCCTCTTATCATAAGAACATGTGAAGAAATATGCTGTGGGGTCAACCAATGATCCAGCTGGCCGACTCTGACAATGAGATAATTGTAGGAAAACATGACAGCTGTCTTCTGTGAAGGATGTTATTCTTAAAGAGTGTCTCTAACTTTATTAAATACACTTGTCAACTACAGATAACACTTATATCAGAAGAGTCTTTTCATGCCCATGGCGAACATCCCACCAATTCACACAGACAAAAATCTTTTCCTTAGGGCATTTGGCAACTTTTATCTCATTGGGATCCAACAAGATAAAGGGAACTACAAACACAACAAAAATGGTTAAAGAATTCTTAAACAGTCATAAAAATGGTCAGCCTCATCATATGTTCCCAAGCCTGGAACATTTGTATCAGATTTCACTTCACTAAGGGGTACTAGCTGTAATCCATGCTACAGAAAAAAAAAAAGTCAGCTAGTCACAGATGGTCAAAAATCCTTGGCAGGAGTTCCTGTCGTAGCGCAGTGGTTAACGAATCCGACTAGGAACCATGAGGTTGAGGGTTCGATCCCTAGCCTTGCTCAGTGGGTTAAGGATCCGGCATTGCCGTGAGCTGTGGTGTAGGTTGCAGATGCAGCTTGGATCCCGTGTTGCTGTGGCTGTGGCGAAGGCCGGCAGCTACAGCTCCCATTAGACCCCTCGCCTGAGAACCTCCACATGCCGCGAGTGCGGCCCTAAAAAAGGCAAAAAGCCAAAAAAAAAAAAAAAATCCTTGGTAGAACTGAAACCACTGAGTATGTTTTAACTCTTTATTTTTATTTTTGGCTGCACCTGCAGAAGTTCCCAGACAGGGACTAAAGCGGTACCACAGCAGTGACAACGCCAGATCCTTAGCTCACTAGGCCACCAGGAAAACTCCCGTTTTAATTCTCTCTTTTTTTTTTCTAAACATTTTTAGGGCCACACCCCTGGCATATGGAGGTTCCCAGGACAGTGGTTGAATCAGAGCTGCAGCCACTGGCCTACACCACAGTCACAGCAATGCCAGATCTGAGCTGTGTCTGCGACCTACACCACAGCTCACGGCAATGACGGATCCTTAAGCCACTGAGAGAGGCCAGGGATTGAACCTGCGTCCTCACGGATGCTAGTCAGATTCATTTCTGCTGAGCCATGGCAGGAACTCCTGTTTTAACTCTAAATGCTTGGTCTCCTTTCTTTCAAGCCCCAAGCTTCTGTTATTTTGCATAGCAAGTTTAAGGGATCGATGAATGGTTCAAAGGAATAAATCCTACAGATAGCACAAGTCTGACTTATGTTTGTATAATTTAAAAAATTAATTTTACTTTTGACCATGTGAATTATACAAATTATAAAAAGCTTAGAAAATACAAAAGAGTCTAATATAGAGGCGTCAACTCTTCTACTTACTGACTGTGTGACCCTTGACAAGTTACTTAATCTTTCTTGGCCTCAGTTTTTCCATTTGAAAAATGAGTAGGACCTACATCATGGGACTGATGGGAGAGTTCACTGAGAAAACACACATAAAGAATTTAAAATAGTGTCTAGCACTATTATAAACAGTGGGAAGCATCCAAATATTTTTAAAGTACTGTGTAAAATTACACTTTCTACAACTGATCTACTCACACACAAAAAAATCATTATCTCACTTTTTCATACTGTTTTTTCATATCATTAAGGATTCTTCAAAAATGTGATTTTTAAATAATTATCCATTGTATATACATCATATTATTTATTTAGGTATTCTCTCCAGTGATTTTTTTTTTTTTTTGTCTTTTCTAGGGCTGCACCCGCGGCATATGGAGGTTCCCAGACTAGAGGTCTAATGGGAGCTGTAGCTGCCAGCCGACACCACAGCCACAGCAACGAGGGATCCGAGCTACATCTTCAACCTACAACACAGCTCACGGCAACACCAGATCCTTAACCCACTGAGCCATGCCAGGTACCGAACCCGCAACCTCATGGTTCCTAGTCAGATTCGTTAATCACTGAGCCGCGACAGGAACTCCTCTTTCCAGTTATTTTCAGTTTCACAATTATAAATGTCATAGTGAGCATCTGTGCACATGTACTAACATAGGTAAATGATAAAAGTAATGTGTTTAGGTTGAAAGGAAGCTAATTACAGCAGTTAAGGAAGAGCATAGCTTCCGGAGTCAAACTAAGCTCACAGTTCAAATCCAGACCCTATTACTATGTATGCAACCTTTGGCAAGTTACTTAACTTTTCTTTACCTCCTGAAGTAAAAAGGGGATAGTGAGATAATCCACCACTCGTATAGAGCCATTATGCAGATTAGATGAGTTAATATATACAAAATACCTAGAACAGCCTCTGGCCTACAGTAAGAACTTAAAAAATGTTAGTTATCATTTGGATGTTAGAACATCTTCCTTCAGAGAAATTAAAATACATGAATACATTTTTTCTACCACAAGTGGTGGTGGCAATTGGGTGACTTTAATGCAAAGAAGCAGATGCTAAGCGTCGTGTAAAATACTCTCAACATCAGAGACAGAACTAAAAATTAAGATGCTGAGTCCTCAACACAAACACTTCCTTTCAGAAAATACTACACTTTAAACACGGCAAAAGGAAACAACAAACATTGTTGAATGAGCTAATGTTAATAGGGGTTGGCTATCCTGAATTTAAGGTAAGTTATGAAATCCTCTTCTCTGAACTGAAGCTAATACAAACCAACATAGAATGAATGAGATCAGAAAAACTTACCCTGAGATACATGGGAAACATTACTTATGGGGCAAGAATTCTTCCTTGATTCAATTTAGCTCAACATCTACTGAGCAGCCTTCAATGTGCTAGGCATTTCTGCTAAAAGCTGGGGATATAAAGATGCCTAGTTCCTATCCCCAAGCAGCTCACAATTCAGTAATTTTCCAAGTGAACAAATGGAACAGGAAATACCGGGCAGATCACATAGCATGTGCAAAGGACAGAAAAAGAGCACCAAGCTAAGGAAACAGTCCAGTTCAGCAGCAATGGGTACGTAAGTAGTCTGGGCTGGGGATACAAATGAAAGTGCCACTAGCAAAGAAATAGCATAGAAGTAGCTGGGGAAACTGGCAGCTACATATAAACCAATGAAACCAGAACACATCCTCATACCACTCACAAAAATAAACTCAAAATGGTTTGAAGACAGAAACATAAGACAAAACACCATAAAACTCCTAGAAGAGAACATAGGCAAAACCTTCTCTGACATCAAACGTACAAATGTTTTTTTTAGGTCAGTCTCCCAAGGCAACAGAAATAAAAGCAAAAATAAACCAATGGGACCTAGTCAAACTGACAAGCTTTTGCATAGCAAAGGAAACCATAAAAAAAAAGAAAGAAAAGAAAAGAAAAAAGACAATCTTGGAATGGGAGAGAAAACAGTTTCAAACGATGCAAATGACAAGAGCTTAATCTCTTAAAATATACAAACAACTTACGCAACTCAAAAAACCAACAACCCAATTGAAAAATGAGCAGAAGACCTGAATAGACATTTCTCCAAAGAAGATACACAGATGACCAACAGACACATGAAAAAAAATGCTCAACATCACTAATTGTTAGAGAAATGCAAATCAAAACTATAATGAGGTACCATCTCACACCAGTCAGAATGGCCATCATTTACAAGTCAACAAATAACAAATGCTGGAGAGGGTGTGGAGAAAAGTGTACCCTCCTTCACTGTTGGTGGGAATGTAAATTGGTACAGCCGCTATGGAAAACAGTATGGAGGTTCTTCAGAATACTAAATATAGAACTACCATATGACACAGCAATCCCACTCCTGAGTATATATCCAGACAAAACTTTCACTGAAAAAGATACATGCACCATTATGTTCACTGCAGCACTATTCACAATAGTGAAAAGAAAACAAACTCATGGACTTGGAGAACAGACTTGTGGTTGCAGAGGGGTAGGGAGTGGGATGGACTGGGAGTTTGGGGTTAGAAGATGCAAACTATGCATTTGGAGTGGATAAGGAATAAGATCCTGTTGTATAGCACAGAAAACTATTATCTAGTCACATGTGATGGAGCACGTCAATAAAGTGGGGGTGATAATGTGAGGATAAGAACGTGAAGATAATGTGAGAAAAAGAATATATATATATATATATGTATATGTATATGAATGACTGGGTCACTTTACTATATAGCAGGACTTGACAGAACACTGTAAATCAACTATAACATTAAAAAAGAAAAATCTTAAAATAAAAAAAAGAAATAGCAGTAGAAGCCCTAGGTATGGAAGAAATAATTAGAACAGCAGTTTGCAAAACACAGTCCATGATCTCCAAAATCCTGTGAGGGCCTAGACTATGAAGCAAAACTAATTTCTTTCTTTTTTAAAAAAAATCGATTAATCAATAAATAATACAGCACACAGAAGTTCCCGAGCAGGGATCAAACCTGCACCAGAGCAGTGATCTGAGCCATAGCAGTGACAACACCAGATCCTTAATCCACTGCACCATCAGGGAATTCCCAACACTAATTTCATAAAAACAAATTTATTTGCCCATTTCACTCTCATTCTTACATGAGTCTACAGTGGAGTTTTCCTGAGGCTACACATGTAACGATATCATCACTCTGATGGCTAGTGTATGCCTTGGCTAACATGCTTCTGTATTCTTAAGTTTTCTAGCACAAAACTTGAATTATATTTATGGTATAATTCAAGTTTTTTTCCTTCTCAGTACTTCTGCTGTGCTCTTGTAGCTATCTTTAGTTACAATTGCTATAATCTCCATAATCTCATTATTGTCCAATAAATCATTACTGCAAAATTTCAAAGTTCTTCAGACATCTAGGCGGAAACAAGTACTTTTTGCTATTTTGCTTTACAACAATACATTTTATATTTTTTGAAAACCCTTCTCAATTTTTAAATTCTACCTAAAACTATTTCATTCAAATTTAATTTTTCTAAAATAAAATTTGTAATTTCTCTTATATTTAGGAATGAATCACTGACTCAAAACAGATTAAAGGACTTACTTTCTTAACCCACAGCTGCAATACATACACTTAGAGATACTAAAATAGATGCAACTGGCCTAGAGTTATCTGACTCATGGAAAGAATCAACTCCAAAAAACTGGGCAAAATTGTAAATAAGAAACCAAAGTATGACAAGAGCCATCTTTCTTTTGGCTTTATAGATGTTAATTTATCTTACTATATTTTAGGTAACAGAATATTTTCTAATTATATTATGCCAGTTAAGTTACAGTGACATTTTGCAACCAGCCACTTGGAATTTAAAGAAAACGTAGTTGAATATTTTAAATGTAGATGTGACGAATTCTTTACAGTTCTTAAAAACTGTCAGCACCTTTCAAGCTAGAAATGAAAAAGCCACTGAAGCATCTTGGGGAGTTGCTGTGTTTCTTTAACTGGAGAAGCACAATCCGGTAGAGCTGATATCGCCTACAGAACCAAGTCAGTAAAAGAAATCGTTGCAGTGCCGCTTTCTATGGCAAGTAGTTATTCACCAAAGTAAAGATTTTGCTGCAAATCTGGAGGCTTATTTAATATCTCATTTGCAGAACTGTAATTTTACTGTACAATTAGACGAATCCGTGGACAAGACTAGACCTGCTATTTTGTTTCTATTCATATAGTACTGGCACCAACTAATCATTGAAGATGATGTTGTGTATAAATCCTTGGCAACAAACACAAGTGATGCTGACCTAAGCCAAGATGAACAACTCTTTTGAATCTCACGGTTTATCTTAGAGCAATGGTGTTGACACTTATACTGCACTTACTAGTATGAAAATTATAGTGGCTACAAATATTGGCAGCATACACAAATGAAAGCAATGGCATCAAATTATACTACCAGTCACTGTATTCTTTACTGCCACACACTGGCAGCTGTGGGGAGAGGGGCAGTTTTACTTCAGACTGCCCTTGATGAAGCCATCACAAGCAACAACAACAATTATTAGATCTCAACCCTTAAAAACGCACCTTTTAAATATTCTGTTTATAAAATTCTACATGCCAAAGTACAATGGTTGTCTTGAGGAAAAGCACATGTGAGATTGAATTCACTAGCCTCTTTATTTTTTTTGCTTTTTGGGGTCACACCCGTGGTGTATGGAGATTCCCAGGCTAGGGGTCGAATCAGAGCTACAGCTGCCGGCCTACACCACAGCCACAGCAACGCCAGATCTGAGCCGTGTCTGTGACCTACGTACGCCACAGCCACAGCAACGCCAGATCCGAGCCGCGTCTGCGACCTACACCACAGCTCATGGCAACGCCGGATCCTTAACCCACTGAGCAAGGCTAGGGATCGAACCCGCAACCTCATGGTTTCTAGTCAGATTCGTTAACCACTGCACCACGACAGGAACTCCTAACTAGCCTCTTTTTTCATGTAACATCATTTTTACTTAAAAAAATAACTGAGATAATACAGTTACTTGAATTTGAGTATTCAGCAGACATGTTCTTGAAAATGAACAAAGTACTCGTTATTTCAAAGAAAACAACTGACAGCGTTTGTTGCCAACAGTAACATTTGAGCTTTCAAGCAAAGATTAGAATTTTGTAAAGTCTATACTAGCCATTGGGAACTTGAAGGCTTCTCATTACATAAAGATTATCTGATAAAGTCAGTAGTGATACAGGCAAATGTGATTCTTTAAACACTTCGAAGAGTTGTGTAACTCTGAACCAACATCTTCTAAATTATCAGTGCATTGTTTTATCAAGTCAACTATGGGGCCCATTTGGAATAAATATTGGTATAAAGATTATTTTAAGCTGAAGATATTTCAGATTCAACAGATGCAGAAAAAAAAAAAATGCCTTCTCTGAGCTTCCCTTAACTAAATGCAGCAAGTTCTGGGAAATAAGGCTGTCATAAATTCCTCTTTGGGGCAGATTTACTCCCAGAGAAAAGAATGCAAACAACATCTACCCTAAATCTCTTCTTCAGTGGAATTTTATGGCCCTGAAGGAGATAGGAAAAAACCACATACATACCCATATATACATATTATCACAAACTTTTAACTTCTACCTATTTTCCCAAAAACCCATTTACCTTTCCAAAAAGTCCAGAAAGTGCACTTTCTCCCCTCCTTTTATTTTATTTATTTATTTATTTTTTTGTCTTTTTGCCTTTATCTAGAGCCGCACCCGCGGCATATAGAGGTTCCCAGGCTAGGGGTCTAATCAGAGCTGTAGCTGCCAGCCTACGCCACAGCAACACAGGATCCAAGCCACATCTGCAACCTACACCACAGCACACGGCAACACCGGATCATTAAAATACTGAGCAAGGCCAGGGATCGAACCCACAACCTCATGGTTCCTAGTCGGATTTGTTAACCACTGAACCAAGAAAGAAATTCCAACATCATTCCCAAT
>PVHT021183653.1:3960996-4023276 GCA_004024745.2 Catagonus wagneri | reverse complement strand
CTAATCAGAGCTGTAGCTGCCAGCCTACGCCACAGCAACACAGGATCCAAGCCACATCTGCAACCTACACCACAGCACACGGCAACACCGGATCATTAAAATACTGAGCAAGGCCAGGGATCGAACCCACAACCTCATGGTTCCTAGTCGGATTTGTTAACCACTGAACCAAGAAAGAAATTCCAACATCATTCCCAATGGTGAAAAACTGAAAGCATTTCCACTAAGATGAGGAACAAGATAAGGATGTCCACTTTCAAAACTGTCACTCATCATAGTATTGGAAGTCCTCACACAGTAATCAGAGAAGAAAAAGAAATAAAAGGAATCCAAATTAGAAAAGAAGAAGTAGGAGTTCCCGTACTCTGAAAGACCTGTACTCTGAAAACCACAAGATGCTAATGAAAGAAATCAAAGATGACAAAAACAGAGAGATATACCATGTTCTTGGATTGGAAGAATGAATACTATCAAAATGATTGTACTACCCAAGACAATCTACAGATTCAATGCAATCCCAATCAAATTACCAAGGACAAATGACCAAGGACAGAACTAGAACAAAATATTTTAAAATCTGTATGTAAACACAAAAGACCCCAAATAGCTAAAGCAATATTAAAAAAGAAAAATGGAACTGGAGGAATCAGACTTCCTGACTTCAGACCATATTACAAAGCTACAGTCATCAAAACAATATGGTGCTGGCACAAAAACAGAAATATAGATCCATCGAACAGGATAGAATGCCCAGAAATGCATTCAAGCACCAAAGGTCAACTAATTTATGACAAAGGAGGCAAGAACACACAGGGGAAGAGAGATAGTCTCTTCAGTAGTGGTGCTGGGAAAACTGGTCAACTACTTGTAAAAGAACGAAATTAGAACATTATTTAACACTATACATAAAAACAAACTCAAAATGGGTTAAAGACATAAATGAAAGACCAGATACTATAAATCTCCTAGAGAAAAACATAGGCAGAACACTCTTTGACACAAATCATAATAGCAATTTCTAGATTGATCCATCTCCTAGAATAATGACAACAAGAACAAAAATAAGGATCCAGTGTTTGGGACCTAATTAAACCAAAAAGTTTTGTACAGCAAAGGAAATCACTTAAAAGCCAAAAACAAAACTCATAAAATGGGAGAAAATCTTTGCAAATAATGCAACCAACAAAGCCTTAATCTCCAAAATATGCAAACAACTCATACAACTCAACAACAAAAAAACAAACAACCCAATCAAAAAATGGGCATAAGACCTAAACAGACATTTCTCCAAAGAACACATATGGATGGCTAGTAGACACATGAAAAGATGCTCAACATTACTAATTATCAGAGAAATGCAATACGAAACTATAATGAGGTATCACCTTATACCAGTCAGAAATGCTATCATAAATAAGTATACAAATAACAAATGCTAAAGAGGGTGTTGAGAAAAGGGAACCCTGCTACACTGTTGGTGGGAATGTAAACTGGTACAACCACTATGGGCACATATCCAGACAAAACTACCATTCAAAAAGATACACGTACCTGTATATTCATAGCAGCACTATTCACAATAACCAAGCTACAAAAACAATCTAAATGTCCCTCAACAGATGAATGGATTAAGACGATGTGGTACATATACACAATGGAATACTACTCAGCCATAAAAAAGAATGAAAAATGCCATTTGCAGCAACATGGATGCAACTAGAGTTACTCACACAAAGTGAAATAAGTCAGAAGGAGAAAGACAAATACCTTATGATATCACTTATATGTGTAATCTAAAATATGACACAAAAGAACAGACTTGTGGTTGCCAAGGGGAAGGGAGGAGAAAGAGGGATGGCCTGGCAATTTAGAGTAGTAGATGTAATTACATAGTAGACAACGAGGTCCTACTGTGTAACACAGGGAACCATACCCAACCCATAATGGAAAGGAGTATTTTTTTTTTTTGTCTTTTTGCCTTATCTAGGGCCACACCCGCGGCATGTGGAGGTTCCCAGGCTAGGGGTCTAACAGGAGCTGTAGCTGCCGACCTTTGCCACAGCCAGAGCAACACGGGATCTGAGCAGCGTCTGCAACCTACACCACAGCTCAGGGCAACGCCGGGTCGTTAACCCACTGAGCAAGACCAGGGATCGAACCCGCAACCTCATGGTTCTTAGTCGGATTCATTAACCACTGAGCCACGATGGGACCTCCAAAAGGAGTATTTTTTAAAAAGAATGCATATACATGTATAACGAAGCCAGTCTGCCATACAATGGAAATTACTACATTATAAATCAAATATGCTTATATTTTTTTTGGCCACGCCTTTGGCATGTGGAAGTTCCCAGGTCAGGGATCAAATCCGTGCCACAGCAGAAACCTGAGCCACTGCAGTGACAACGCCAGATCCTTAAACCCACTGCACCACAAGAGAACTGCAGTAAATCCAGTAAATTAATTGTTATTAAATAAATAAATACACGCTCTGTTAAAAAAGATGGAAAAACATAGCCTATGTAATGAATAAGCATATATAACTGTAGTACCTACACTGACATTACATAAAACAAACATTAACATAAAGACTATCACAAAGATATGGGAGTTCCCATAGTGGCGCAGTGGTTAACGAATTCGACTAGGAACCATGAGGTTGTGGGTACGATCCCTGGCCTTGTTCAGTGGGTTAGGGATCCGGTGTAGCCGTGAGCTGTGGTTTAGGTTGCAGAGGCGGCTCGGATCCCGCGTTGCTGTGGCTGCGGTGTAGGCCGGTAGCTACAGCTCCTGTTAGACCCCTAGCCTGGGAACCTCCACATGTTGCGGGTGCGGCCCTAGGAAAAGGCAAAAAGACAAAAAAAAAAAAAAAGTATCACAAAGATATAGAGACATTGCATAATGATAAAATGGTAATCATTAAGAATACATAACAGCCGTTCCCATCATGGCTCAGTGGTTAACGAATCCAACTAGGAACCATAAGGTTGTGGGTTCGATCCCTGGCCTTGCTCAGTGGATTAAGGATCCAGTGTTGCCATGAGCTGTGGTGTAGGCCACAGACGCAGCTCGGATCTCGCGTTGCTGTGGTTGTGGTGCAGGCCAGCAGCTACAGCTCTGATTTGATCCCTATTCTGGGAACTTCCATATGCCACAGGTGCAGCCCTAAAAAGACAAAAAGACCAAAAAAAAAGTATACATAACAATCATTAAGTGTGTATGTTATCTAAGATGGCTTCAAAATCTAAGAAAGAAAAACTGACAAAATTAAAAAGTAAAAGAGTAATCTATAATCACAGAGATTTTAACCTCTCAGTAACCAATATAACCAAATATTTTATTTCATTTTATTTTATTTATTTATTTTTTGTCTTCTCAGGGCCACACCCGCAGCATATGGAAGTTCCCAGGATAGGGGTCGAACTGGAGTTGCAGATGCTGGCCTATACCACAGCCACAGCAATGGAGGATCAGAGCCGTATCTGCAACCTACACCAGAGCTCACGGCAACACCGATCCTTAACCCACTGAACGGGGCCAGGGATCAAACCCACATCCTCACAGATACTTAGTTGGGTTCTTTACTGCTGAGCCACAACGGGAACACCTAACTAAATATTTTAAAATAAAAAAACTACAGAGCAATATTCCTCAATCAACACAAGCAAAAGATTCTTTAAAAATATTAGTGGGATCAGACTCCCTGACTTCAGACTATACACAAAGCTACAGTCCTCAAAACCATATGGGGAGTTCCCTTTGTGGCTCTGTGGTTAACGAATCCAACTAAGAACCGTGAGGTTGCGGGTTCGATCCCTAGCCTTGCTCAGTGGGTTAAGGATCCGGCGTTGCCGTGAGCTGTGGTGAAGGTTGCAGACGTGGCTCGGATCCCACATTGCTGTGGCTGTGATGAAGGCCGGCAGCTACAGCTCCTGTTAGACCCCTAGCCTGGGAACCTCCATATGCCGCAGGTGCAGCTCTAGATAAAGGCAAAAAAGACAAAAAAAAATATATGGTACTGGCACAAAGACAGAAATATACATCAGTGGAACAGGATAGAAAGCCCAGAATTAAATCCACACACCTATAGTCAACTAATCTATGACAAAGGAGGCAAGAATATACATTGGAGAAAAGACAGCCTCTTCAATAAGTGGTGCTGGGAAAACTGGACAGCCACATGTAAAAAAATGAAACTAAAACACTTCCTAGCACCATGCACAAAAATAAACTCAAAATAGATTAAAGATCTAGACATAAGACCAGATACTATAAAACTCTTAGAGGAAAACAGGCCAAACACTCTCTGACATAAATGACAGCAACATCTTCTCAGATCCATCTGTCAGAGTAAGGACAATAAAAAGAGAAATATACAAATGGGACTTAATTAAACTTCAAAGTTTCTGTACAGCAAAGGAAACCCTAAACAAAACAAAAAGACAACCCACAGAATGGGAGAAAATATTTGCAAATGAATCGACTGACAAGGGATTAATCTCTAAAATTTACAAACAGCTCCTACAGCTCAATACCAAAAAAAGAAACAACCCCCCAAAAAAAAGGGCGGAGGATCTAGGCAGATAATTCTCCAAAGAAGACATGCAGATGGCAAATAAACACATGAAAAGATGTTCAACATTGCTCCTCATTAGAGAAAAGCAAATCAAAACCACTATGAGGTACCACCTTACACCGGCCACAATGGCCATCAGCAAAAAGTCTACAAACAATAAGTGCTGGAGAGGGTGTGGAGAAAAAGGATCCCTATTACACTGTTGGTGGGAATGCAAACTGGTGCAACCACTGTGGAAAACAGTATGGAGATTCCTCAGAAAACTCAAAATCGAATTACCATTTGATCCAGCAATCCCACTCCTGGGCATCTATCCAGAGGAAACCATGACTCGAAAAGACACATGTACTCCAGTGTTCATTGCAGCACTCTATGCAATAGCCAGGTCATGGAAACAACCTAAATGCCCATCGACAGAGGAGTGGATAGGGAAGATATGGTATATACACACAATGGAATATTACTCAGCCATTAAAAGGAATGAAATAACAACATTTATAGCAACATGGATGGACCTAGAAATTATCATGTGAAGTGAAACCAGTCAGACAATGAGACACCACCATCAAATGCTACGACTTACATGTGGAAATGAAAAAAGGACACAATGAACTTCTTTGCAGAACAGACAATGACTCACAGACTTTGGAAAACCTTTGGTTTTTCAAACAAGACAATCTGGGGGGTGGGGGGATGCACTGAGGGTTTGGGATGCAAATGCTATCAAACTGACTTGTGATGATTTTTTGTACACCTATAATTGAAAAAAAATTCATTACGAAAAAAAAAATATTAGTGGAGAAGTTCCCACGGTGGCACAGCAGAAATGAATCCAACTAATTTCCACGAGGATGTGGGTTCGATCCCTGGCCTCACTCAGTGGGCCAGCAATCCAGCGTTGCTGTGGTGAATTATGGTGTAGGTCCCAAACACAGCTCAGATCCCGCGTTGCTGTGACTGTGGCATAGGCCGACAGCTGTAGCTCTGATTCAACTTCTAGCCTGGGAACCTCCGTATGCCACAGCTGCAACCCTAAAAAGCAAAATAAATAAACAAATAAATAAAAATATTATCAGGAATTCCCATAGTGGTTCAGTGGTAACAAACCCAAATAGGATCCAAGAGGACGTGGGTTGGATCCCTGGCCTCGATCAGTGGGTCAGGACCTGGCAGTGCTGTGAGCTGTGGTGTAGATCGCAGATGTGGCTTAAATCCTGCACTGCTGTAGCTGTGGCGTCGGCTGGCAGCTACAGCTCTGATCTGACCCCAAGCCTGAGAACTTCCATGTGCTGTGGGGGCGGCCCTAGAAAAAAAGAGAGAGAAATAAAATAAATAAATAAATATATTAGCATGTCAAATCCAGCAATATATAAAAACAAGGACATAAACTTGCCCAATTTGGGTGTATCCCAAGAATGGAGAATTGGCTAAACATCAGCATAATTCACTATATTAACAAAATAACAAAGAAGAAAATTGCTAATTTTAATGGATTCAGGAATACCATTTGACAAAATTAAGCATCCATTCATATTAAGAACTCTTGGAAAATCTGAAATAGAAGAGAACTATTTCAATTTGATAAAAAGCAGCTATAAAGAGCCTATAGCTATCATCAAAATTAATGGCAAAATATGAAATGGTTCCCCCTAAGAGCAGAAGCAAGGCCAGGATATCCACTCTGCCACTTCTGTTCTATATTGTACTAGAAGTGCAGGCCAATTAGATATTTACAAGAGGAGTTCCCATCGTTGCTCAGTGGTTAACGAACCTGACTAGGAACCATGAGGTTGTGGGTTCGATCCTTGGCCTTGCTCAGTGGGTTAAGGATCAGGCATTGCTGTGAGCTGTGGTGTATGTGGCAGACACGGCTCGGATCCCGCGTTGCTGTGGCTGTGGCGAAGGCCGGCAGCTACAGCTCCTGTTAGACCCCTAGCCTGGTAATCTCCATATGCCGCAGGTGTGGCCCTAGATAAGGCAAAAAGACAAAAAAAAAATTCCAAGAAATAAAAGCCTTGGAGTTCCCTTCGTGGCTCAGTGGTTAACGAATCCGACTAAGAACCATGAGGTTGCAGGTTCGATCCCTGGCCTTGCTCAGTGGGTTAAGGATCCGGCGTTGCTGTGAGCTGTGGTGTAGGTTGCAGACGCAGCTGGGTTTCCGCGTTGCTGTGGCTGTGGTAAAGGCCGGCGGCTACAGCTCCTGTTAGACCCCAAGCCTGGGAACCTCCACATACCACGGGTGCGGCCCTAGATAAAGGCAAAAAAGAAAAAAAAAAGAAATAAAAGCCTTAAGATTTGAAAGGAAAAAATAAAACTATATTTTCACAGATGCCATGCTTGGTTATGCAGAAAATCTTAAGGAATCTATAAAACAAATACACCTATACGTAAATTCAGCACAGTTGCAGATACAAGGATAACATTCAAAAATAAATTCTATTTTTGCATACGAGCAGGAAACAATGGGAAATTTTTAAAAACTTTAAATTTTTACCATAGTGTCAAAGAACATAAAACAGGAACAAATTCTTTTAGAAACATAAAGACAGACGTGTGAGACTTGTACACTGAAAATTATAAAGTGTTGCTAAGATAAGTCAAAAACCTATATAAATAGGATACATAGTATTTATGGAATGGAAGGTTCAATATTATTGAGTCAATTTCCCACAAGTTGGTCTACAGATTCAAGGCAACTGTGTTCTCACCAGTTTCATTTTTTTTGTAGAAACTGACAAGCTGCCCCTCAAATATATACATATATATAAATGCCACAACCTAGCAGTCTTAAACAAAAGCAGAAGACTTTGAATTATCTGACTTTGTGAATTTCTGTTAAGCTATAATAATCACAACAGTGTGATCTGTCATAAAGATAGACAAATATATGAATACAAGTGATTGGTACTGTACTCAGAATAGACCTATTATTTACACTGATTCATACCATCATTCAGTTTTTGGTAAAGATGCCAAGCTACCCAATTAAGAAAGCAAAGTCTTGGAGTTCCTTTCGTGGCTCAGTGGTTAACGAATCCGACTAGGAACGATGAGGTTGCGGGTTCGATCCCTAGCCTTGCTCAGTGGGTTAAGGATCCGGCGTTGCCGTGAGCTGTGGTGTAGGTTGCAGACGCTGCTCGGGTCCCACGTTGCTGTGGCTGTGGCGAAGGCCGGCGGCTACAGCTCCTGTTAGACCCCTAGCCTGGGAACCTCCACATGCCGCGGATGCGGCCCTAGAAAAGGCAAAATGACCAAAAAAAAAAGAAAGAAAGTAAAGTCTTTTCAAAAAATGGTGCCAGAACAACTGGATATCCACATGGGGAAAATGCATTTAAACCCCTACTTCTCACCATATGCAAAAATTAATTTTTATGGATCAGAGACATATATATTAAAGTTAAAATGATAAAGATTCCGTAAGAAAACAAAAGAAAACATCATTGCTACTTCAAGGTAGGCAGGGATTTTTTTAAGACAGAGAATGCAATAATTACAAAGAGAAACTTGATGAATTAGACTTTCTTGAAATTAAAATTTCTGATTATCAAAAGATGAATGAATAGCTATTTAAAATGAATAGCTAAAAGACAAAAAAATAAAAATAAAAAATAAAATGAATAGCTAAGTCAGAGAGTGGAAGAAAATTTTCATAGAACTGACAAAAGACATGCCAACAGGCATATGAAAAAATGCTCAGCATCACTAATTATTAGAGAAATGTAAATCAAAACTACAATGAGGTAC
This sequence comes from Catagonus wagneri, assembly GCA_004024745.2. NCBI lineage: Eukaryota > Metazoa > Chordata > Mammalia > Artiodactyla > Tayassuidae > Catagonus > Catagonus wagneri. The sequence goes on along the minus strand of PVHT021183653.1, from coordinate 4,014,956 downwards.
CACCTCAAACCAGTCAGGACGGCCACCATTAACAAGTCAACAAATAAATCCTAGAGAGGGTATGGAGAAAAGCAAACCCTCCTACACTGTTGGTGAGAATGTAAATTGATACAACCACTGTGGAAAACAGTATGGAGGTACCTCAGAAAACTAAATATAGAAACTACCATATGACCCAGCAATCCCACCCCTGGGCATATATCTGGACAAAACTTTCACTGAGGGAGTTCCTGTCATGGTGCAGCGGTTAACGAATCCGACTAGGAACCATGAGGTTGCGGGTTCGATCCCTGGCCTCGCTCAGTGGGTTAAGGATCCAGTGTTGCCGTGAGCTGTGGTGTAGGTCGCAAACACAGCTCGGATCTCACAGTGCTGTGGCTGTGGTGTAGGCTGGCGGTTACAGCTCTGATTCGATCCCTAGTCTGGGAACCTCCATATGCCGCAGGTGCAGCCCTAAAAAGACAAAAAAAAAAAAAAAAAAAAAACCTTTCACTGAAAAAATACATGTACCTGTATGTTCACTGCAGCACTATTCACAATAGCCAAGACGTGGAAACCTAAATGTCCATCAACAGATGAACAGATTGAGAAGATGTGGTACGTATATACACAATGGCATGCTACTCAGCCATTAAAAAAAGAACAAAACAACGCCATTTGCAGTCACATGGATGGAACTAGAGACTCTCATACTAAGCGGGTGAGTTAGAAAAAGAAAGGCAAATACCGTATGATATATATCTGGAATCTAATATATAGCACAAGTAATACAAATAAAAATACAGAAAAGAAACTCAGGGACTTGGAGAAGAGACTTTTGGTTGCCAAGGGGGAGGGAGTGGGATGGACTGGGAGTTTAGGGTTAACAGATGCAAACTATTGCATTTGGAGCAGATAAGCAATGAGATTCTATCCTGCTGTGTAGCACAGGGAACTATATCTAGCCACTTGTGATGGAACATGATGGAGAATAATGGGAGAAAAAGAATATATATATGTATGATTTGGTCACATCACTGCACAATAGACACTGACAGAACACCGTAAATCAACCATAATGGAAAAAATTAAAACCTTAAAAAAAATAAACAAAATGAATAGCTAAGTCAGAGTGCGGAAGAAAATTTTCATAGAACATGTAATTGACCAAAGACTTACATTTGGAATATTTGCAAAGAACTTCTACTAAACAACAATAAAAAGCCAAACGCTCAACCCCCAAAAAGGGGGGGGGGGATTTCACTGGACACTAGGCAAAAAACAAACAAATAGCCAATAAGCACGGGGTGGGGGGGGTGATCTACATCATTAGTCATTAGGATTGCCCTCATTAAAATTATAATAGGAGTTCACGCTGTGACACAGTGGGTTAGCTCAGGGTGCTACAGATGTGTGGGTCTGATTCCCAGTCTGGCGCAGTGGGTTATACAGGATCAGGCATTGCTGCAGCATAGGTTACAGCTGTGGCTTGGAGTCACTCCCTGGCCCAGGAACTGTAATGGGTGTGCCCATTAAAACACAAACACACACACACACACACACACACAAAATGACAGACCACTGCACAACTACTTGAATTGAAAGGATATGAAGCAACCAGAACTCTCAAACACTGCAGACAGAGTATAAAAGAGTATATCCATTTTAATTATGTCTGGCCTTTTCTTACAAAACTAAACATATACCTATCCTACAATCCAGCAATTCTACTCCTAGGAACTTACTCAAGAAAAATAAAAGTATATGACCACGCGAAGACTTGCACTTGAATATTTACAGCAGTTTTATTCATAATAGTCAAAAATCTAGAAACCACTACTTGCCATCAACAGAAGGATGGATAAACAGACTGCAGTATATTAACAAAAGGAATATTACTCAAGAATGAAAAAAAAGGAGTTCCCGCCGTGGCGCAGTGGTTAACGAATTCGACTAGGAACCATGAGGTTGCGGGTTCAATCCCTGCCCTTGCTCAGTGGGTTAACGATCCGGCGTTGCCGTGAGCTGTGGTGTAGGTTGCAGACACGGCTCGGATCCTGCGTTGCTTTGGCTGCGGTGCAGGCCAGTGGCTACAGCTCCGATTAGACCCCTAGCCTGGGAACCTCCACATGTTGCGGGTGCGGCCATAAAATGACAAAAGGCAAAAAAAAAAAAAAGAATGAAAACAACATGAAAAAATATCAAAAGCATTTTGCTGAATGAAAGAAGTCTCACACAGGAGTTTCCGTCATGGCTCAGGGGTTAACGAATCTGACTAGTATCCATGAGGGTGCAGGTTCGATACCTGGCCTTGCTCAGTGGGTTAAGGATCAGGTGTTGCCGTGAGCTGTGGTGTAGGTTGCAGGCGCGGCTCAGATCCTGTGTTGCTGTGGCTGTGGTGTAGGCCAGTGGCTACAGCTCCAATTCAACCCCCTAGCCTGGGAACCTCCATATGCCACGAGTGCGGCCTTAAAAAGCAAAAAAAAAGAACTCTTAAGCAAAAGAGTAGATATTGTATGACTTCATTTATATGACATCCTAGAACACGTGGAATTAGTCTACAGTTAGAGAGAGCAGTGGCTGCCTTTCAGAGCGTAAGGACAGGGGATGACTGAGAAGGTGCCTGAGGAACTGTCTGGTTTAATGGTCATTTGTGATATCTCATTGGAGTCTGAATTATACAGGTGTATATATTTGTCAAAAGTTACTGAATGGCACACTTACATTTCACCTATTGAACTGCATATACAACTTATTACTACAAAAAAGGAAACACAAATAATACTAAACTCTAATTAATGATGTACATGTTTATGAGTTCAGGGGTAAAGTTACTGATAACTACATCTTACTTTAACATGCATAAAAAATAAGATGGACTGATGCAGTTTATCTGAATGTTTGAAAATTTTCATAACAAAATATTAAGGGAAAAATAAATCCAATAATCTCATTCCCTTGCCTGAAGATCTCTATAGACTACATTCAGTAATGAACAGCGGCCTTTATTCAGACGTGGTTCTCATTCACTACCCTAGTTTATGACACTGTCAACCAGCTTCACCCTTTTGAAACCCTATACTACTATTCAAAACTGGTTCCTTTCTTCTCTGATCATTCTTTTTACCTTCTCTTCCTCTTTCTACTCCCAAACTATAGGTGTACCTCAAAGTTCAGATCTGAGCCCTACTCTATACTTTTTCTACAGAAAATTCACTTCCATAATTTTAACTATCACCTAATTTTAACAATTCCAAATGAAGATAAATCATCTCTTCTGTATTCAAGTCTCCCATTTCTTTCTTTCTTTTTTTTTTTGTCTTTTTCTAGGGCTGCACCTTCGGCATACGGAGGTTCCCAGGCTAGAGGTCTAATCGGAGCTGTAGCCGCCAGCCTACACCACAGCCACAGCAATGCAGGATCCAAGCCGCGTCTGCAACCTACATCACAGCTCACAGCAATGCTGGATCGTTAACCCACTGAGCAAGGCCAGGGATCGAACCCGCAACCTCAGATTTGTTAACCGCTGAGCCATGACGGGAACTCCCAAGTCTCCCATTTCTAATTGCCTGCTCAGTATTTTAACTTGCATATCCATATCATCAAAGGTATTACTCTACCCTCAAAATTTTAGACCTGGTATTCTACTTCCCAGGGTCAAAACAGTGAAGTTATTTTTGACTTCTTCCTCCACGCTAATCCTTAAAATAATCAGATACCAATTCCTCTTGAATCCGCTTCATTTTATTCAACCACCATTAGGCTTACAATTAATTTTTATAAACTCACTTTAATGAAAGAGCTTACTGACTGGTGCCCCAGCCTCTGCCTCTCCCCATAGTTCATTCTGCATATTTCTGAAACATCTCTAATTATGTAACTCCTGTTTCCGTGATCTCTGTGATTTTCCGTATCTAAAAGATACTATTACTTGCTGAGCAGAAAAAGTTCAACAAATGTGTTACTTGCTGGGTTAGCAAATCTCTAAAAATGGAGTCCGCACATGAACCGGGCCTCCTCCTCAAAGCCCCCTCCCACCGTGAATCTGAGCTGGCCCTGACGCTCATTTTAACCAACAGAACACCACAGTAGCAGCACTGGGCTCGTTCCAAGTCTACGCCTTAGGAAAGCCTGGAAACTTCCATTTTTGCACTCTTGGCGGCCCTGAGCCAATTAAGAAATCTGGTTCTTTTGCTGGAAAGACCACCTGGAGGGGAAAAAGTCCTGAGGCAGCATGGAATGAGAGAGTGGAAAAGGCCTAGACATTCCAGGGCACCCCCAGAGGCCAGCTTTCCAGGAGTCCCTTGAATGCAGTCATCTTGGCTATTCCAGCCTCAGCTGCCATGTAACTGCAGCTACAGTATTAACTCCAAAGGTGATGGGAGGAGCCATTCATCTGAGACCTGATCTACCCAAAGAACTGAGGGAAATAATGAAATATTGTTATTTTAAGACACTAATTTTTAGTGTTTTTTTATTTATTTATTTATTTATTTACTTATTTATTTTCTGCTTTTTAGGGCCACACATGCGGCATATGGAAGTTCCCAGGCTAGGGGTCCAAGTGGATCTGCTGGCCACAGCCACACAGGATGCAGGTCAGGTTTGCAACCTACACCACAGCTCACAGCAACGCCAGATCCTTAACCCATTGAGTGAGGCCAGGGATCTAACCGGCATCCTCATGGATACTAACTGGGTTTGTAACCCACTAAAGCCACAACGGGAACTCCTTACAATAATTATTTTATTTCTTTTACTTTATTTTGTTTGTTTTTTGGGGCCACATCTGCAGCAAATGGAAGTTTCCAGCCTAGGAGCTAAACAGGAGCTGTAGCTGCAGGCCTATGCCACAGTCACAGGAACTTGGGATCTGAGCTGAATCTGCAACCTACACCACAGCTCATGACAACACTGGATCCTTAACCCACTGAGCAAAGCCAGGAATCAAACCCGCATCCGCATGGTTACTAATCGGGTTCGTTAGTGCTGAGCCCCAATGCGAACTCAGAGTGTTTTTTTAAAGGCAGCAATAGAGAAGTTCCCATTGTGGCTCAGTGGTTAACGAATCCGACTAAGAACGATGAGGTTGCGGGTTTGACCCCTGGCCTTGCTCAGTGGGTTAAGGATCCGGCATTGCCGTGAGCTGTGGTGTAGGTTGCAGACACAGCTCGGATCCCGCGTTGCTGTGGCTGTGGCAAAGGCCGGCGGCTACAGCTCCTGTTAGACCCCTAGCCTGGGAACCTCCATAAGCCGCGGGTGAGGCTCTAAATAAAAAAATAAATAAATAAATAAATAATAAAGGCAGCAATAGATAATCTAAATACTTGCCCTCAAGAAAGCTAACTATGCAGTGGGGGTGGGAGTGGGCATGTGAATGGAGAGTAAATCAAAAAGGCCAGTGTTATAACAGAGGTATACACACACCATGCTAGGTGCGTATGGAGAGGGGTCATCTAAATTCAATGGTCAGGGTATGTGTGAAGGAGGGGATAAGGGTAGCATTTGGAAAGCTTTCTAGAGAAGCTGATACAGACTGAATTTTAAATGAGTTCAGGTTACTACGTGTAGTAGTTAGGTATAAACTAGCACGGTGGTTTGAGGGAATGGTAATAAAAGATATAGCTAGCGACATGAACAGGGACTACGTAATTGAGGGCCTCATATTAAATCAGGGAGTTTAAACTCCCCCCTAGGAACTATGAAGGATTTTAAGCAGGGAAACGACATTATCAGATTTGTGTCTTAGGAATGCTTCTACGGCGACTGTGTACTAGACAAATAAGTAAGAGGAGAGGCAGACTGGAGGCAAAGAAAGTTTAGAGCCTTCCTCAGACATACAGGCAAGAACTGGTAAGAAACTAAGAGTGGCAAAGTGAATGGAGAGAATTAATATTAAGAATCCACAGGACTTGGCAAGGCAGATGTGGTGGAGCGGGGCCAAGAAAGGAATTTAGATTTAGTTATTTAGCTTAGGAACTGGAGGAGACTGGTGAGAAGTGGGAGAAGCAAGAGGGCTCACATACGTGTAGAAACTTTAAACTCAGATACAAGGGCAGGAAGAAAGGATAGACACATTTGTTAATAGGAGACTGAAAAAGTTTTACTCTACGGCTCCTATTTTCTCAGTGAAATGAAAGCCAAGATCAGATATTAAGACTACAGAGAGAAATGGTGGAGACTGATAGTTTAGAAAGCAAGGTGACGGTTAGGGACAGCCCTCAGAATAAGAGGGAGCTCTGAGGAGCTAGGTATTTTGGGAAGTCAGGTGTATCCTGGCCCCAAGACACACAGCTGTATGATTTCCCCCAGCAGCACTCAGCAGCCCAAGTTTAAGAACAGAGAGGTCAGGTGGCTGACTTGACTCAGGACTGGAGTACTATGGAAAACGAAAAGGAAAGGAACAAGCAGGAGCAGAATTGATGGTAATGGCAAGCGAGTGATTCAAGTAACAGACCGCGAGTCCAGGCTGGCTAAGGAAAGAAATGCTTCCAGGAGCTGGGAGACTGGTGGAAAATGCAATGAGGTCAATAAACAAGAATGAGGACCTGATGTGGTAAACTGGACATTTACTGGGAATGAGACAGAAAGCTGGAAGGACTGAAGGTTATGATCAAAATACAGGATGTTGCAATAGTCTGGTTCACTGCTTTGCACCTAAGAAATACTCACTAGATTCACTGAATTGCCAGACAAGCTATTAGGCGTTCAAAGCATACCAGTTAAATAAACTAGAACTTGGTGAGAAATTTCCAAAGTGAACCTTCATGCATCCTGTCAACGTCAAGGCAGCACAAACTCTTGCATCACATCCAGAGTAATGCTCCCAACGTTAACCCCCCTGATCTGCTTTCACCTCCCGCTCTATCACAAGCTCACCTCCCGCCCCATCACAAGCTCACCTCCCGCCCCATCACAAGCTCATTCATCAGGCTAGCTCAGAGCGTTTTAAAAAAGAAGAATCTTGCTTGATATTGCAATTTTTCTGCCACTTGTCCCAAGCTACGTCTATGAATCAACTGATGATGTCCTTGAAAGCACAAACTCACCATCTTTATTCAGGAAGACCTTATTTGCTGCTATTCTCGATGGGTCGTTATTAAAAGCAGAAAGCTTAAAAAGAAGTTCAGCCCTAGAAGAGAACTAGCTTAGAAGCCTCACTTTTCTAATACCAGCAATAATCTTGAAGGACCCGAGCTGGGAACTAGAAAGTATCCCTACAAAAGCAAGACAATGTCCATTATAAAGCAACCAGGTGTCAAGCAGAAAAAAAATCAAATACATGACTAACTGAACACTGGGTTGTTTTTTTGTGTGTATCAATTCAGGGTGTCTTCCTTAGGAATTATAATTACATTTAAAAACATAGTGACTACCTTCAATCAGTACAAAGCAGTTAGCAGATTTCTATTAAATAAATTCATCTTATATAATATCAAGGTAGAATTCTCTTAACCTCTTATCCAGTAATTCAATAAATACTTGTCAAATAAGTGCCAGGTATACAGCATTGGGCTAAGTGTAAAAGAACACAAAAGAATAAAAAAAATTAATAATATATATACAGAGAGTCAAATCTTTATCCTCACCAGGCTTACAATATCAATGGCCAATAAGACATACAGAGGTGGAAAAAATGTAGAATACAGTACACAACATGAAAATAAGCACTAAATGGGCAAAGAGCTGCACAGGTGTTCTTAAGAGGGAGGAATTAGTTCAGGAAGAAACGGATAAGGAAGATTTCACAAAGGAGGCAGAATTTAAGTTGAAACTTGTAAAATGGGTAAACGGATAAGGCATCTTATAAAAGAACCCCATTATTTCCCCCACTTTCCGAGCCAGAGATATGGGAGTTACTCTAACTCTTCCCATCTACTCATGCTACCCTAACACGTGCTCACAGCTCTCTTCCCCACCGCACCACCTCAGTTCTGGCAGCCATCACTAACGGGGGCTGTGACAGGGAAGTCTCCTAGCTGGGTCCTCTGCACCACTCCGATCCATTCTCCACCTGACAACATCACCCTTCTAAATTGCAAGGCTCAGTTTACAACTGTCAAAATCTGGAAGCAACCCAAGTGTCTATCAACAATGGATAGAAGTGGTGTGCACACACACACACACCGGAATAGTACTCAGTCATTAAAAAAAGAATGGAATTTTGCCACCTGCAGCAACACGGATGGACCTGGAGGGTATTATGCTTAGTGAAAGAGAAAGACAAATACTGTATATTATCACTTATATGTGGAATCTACAAATGAAACAAAATAGTCAATAATAACAAGAAAGAAGCAGATATGAGGAACAAATAAGTGGGGATTAAGGTACAAACTACTATGTATAAAATAAATAAGCTACAGGGCTATAGTGAACAGCACAGGGAATACAGCCTACATTTTATTTGGCATATAATCTATAAATGCAGCCTATATTTAAACGGCATACAATCTACAAAAGTTTTGAATAACTATGTTGTCTATCAAGTGAATACTGTAAATCAACTATATTTCAATTAAAAATTTAATTAAAATAAACAAAATGTAAATTTCATCCTTTGATATTTGCCTCCTTCCTTAAAATCCGTCGTTCTCTCTCACTATAGGGGGAAAAACCCAAACTCCTTAATGCAGTATTTGAGCTTTCTGTGACTGGCTTCTGACTTCTCCACTAGCCTCTTTTCTTCAGATCTCAGCCACTATCCTCTCTCATCTGTAGGCCCCTACCTGCAATGTCTTTAACCCTCTTCACTGCCTGGCTAACTCCTCACTATATCTACCCCACCCCTACAAGTTTTTCTTTGAAAATTTCCAACCAACAGAAAAGTTAATAGAATAGCACAATAAGCATACGCCTTCCTTTGGACTCACTGGTTGTGACAGGTTTTTGCCACGTTTACTTTACCCCTCCCTTTGGACCAACTGAAAGTTACAAACCTCATGACACTTAACCCCTAGAACTGCAGCAAGTATCTTTTTTTTTTCGTCTTTTTGCCTTTTTTTTTTTTTATCTAGAGCTGCACCTGCGGCATATGGAGGTTCCCAGGCTAGGGTCTAACAGGAGCTGTAGCTGCCGGCCTTTGCCACAGCCACAGCAATGCGGGATCCGAGCCGTGTCTGCAACCAACACCACAGCTCACGGCAACGCCGGATCCTTAACCCACTGAGCAAGGCCAGGGATCAAACCTGCAATTTCATGGTTCTTAGTCGGATTTGTTAACCACTGAGCCACGAAGGGAACTCCCTGCAGCAAGTATCTCTTAAGAGAAAGAACCTTCCCGAGATAATACCAAATCACCACATAATACCAAAATCACACCCAAAATATTCACCATTGATACAATATTACCTAATATGTAGTCCACATTCAAATTTTCCCCGTTATTCCAAAATGTCCTTTCACGGTTATCATCTTTCATACATGGAAAACGATCCAGCAAATGAGACTGCTACTTTTCACTTGCCTTGCTAATAGCCATGATTTTCTTGATAAATAAAAATGCATTTTAGTAGAAGTTAAATAAAATCACAGTACTCACAGCTATTTTGCCTTCTAAACATGTCATATTAAGAAACTTGCAAAATTGAAAATATGACCAAATTCTATGCCCATCTTAGTCTTGCTGCAGAATCCGAAAGAGGACACAAATCCGTAAAATAACTCTTTCCAAACAGCTTATAATATCACTGTTTGAAATATACTTTTGGTGCTAAATGACATAAATATAATCAAAGTAGTCTCACAGCATAAACTATAAAACATCAGCTAAAGCAAGTGAAACAGGTGTTAGACATATATCAAAATCTTGATCATACTTGGGAACCAAAAATTAGCTGCTCTTATTTTACCGTATTAATGAATCTCTGAAACATTTTTTATTAAATTTAACATAAGGTGTTGAAACAGCTAAAATCATGGAGGATTTTAATTTGTGCCCTTGTTTTTCAAATAAAAATTAGACTAAAAGAAGAGAAAGTAAAACCACAAAAAGGACTGGCTCCTTATGTACAAACATGCACACCCACACATGAGTTTCTATTCTTTTTTTTTTTTTTTTTACTTTTTTTAGGGCTGCACCCACGGCACATGGAATGGAGGTTCCCAGCCTAGGGAGCTTACTAGGAACTATAGCTGCTGGTCTATACCACACCATGGCAATGCAGGATCCAAGCCACATCTGCAGCCTCCACCACAGCTCACGGAACACTGGATCTTTACCCAACCGAGTGAGGCCAAGGATCGAACCTGCAGCCTCATGGTTAGTAGTCGGATTAGTTTCCACCGCGCCACGACGGGAACTCCTGGGTTTCTAATCTTAACGCATCATTTACCTTCTGCCCTTCTCACAAAGCTTCTCAATTTCGGCTTTCAGATCCTGCTCCTTCTGCAAAAACTCCTTCTTTTCTTTCTCTATCTTCTTCTTCGTTTCTTCTCGCTTTATTGTTACATCCTGGATAGCCTTTAATATCTCCTGAGTCCCACACAATTACGGTCACACACAAATAAAGAAGGAAATGAATTAGTTCTTTTGGTCTGCAGGTTACTTTCAACTATCACAAATTGACATACTGACTTTAGTGAATTTGAACTCAACTGAAGAAATCTGGTCAATGAGTGGGGTTCCAAAAGCCAGTATTCAGATGTAAGGGAGTAAGTTACAATAAAGCAGATTTCAATTCAATAGGAGAAAGAATTTCTAACAATCACAACTGTTTAAAAATGGAATTTACTGCCTTGTGAAGCAATAAGCTCCATTACTGGTGCTCCAATGAAGGCTGAATGAACACCTGTCACGACTGCCGAGAAAGGCACTCTTGCACAGGGTGGGAGTCTGTTACATCCAATAAACAGAGTCCTATTTAATTGTATATATAGATATATAACTATCTCTATATACATGTAACTATATATATATATATATATATATATTAGAAGTCAAACAATTTTTCATCTTGCTTCGTTCAACTGGCACGAGTATACGTCTGTAAATACAGAGCAAACTAAACAACAGCTGCATAACACAACATGATATGTATAGAGCCAATTCTAACCATTCTCTGAATAAAAGTCTATCAGGTTGATTCCAGTTTTCTCATAACTATAAACAATACTTTTAATACCACAACAAACTCTTATGTCTATACTTTCATACAAAAACTTTTATTTCTGTAGAACAGACTCCTAATAATAACACTGCTAGGTCAAAGTATATAGACATTTTAAATTTTAACTGACAATTCCTAATACCTTTCCTAAAAAGGTCACAGCAATTCATACCCTACCAATGTCTGAAAAGAGTTCATTTTTCCTTGCCCTTGACAATTTATTTTTGCCAGACTCTTGAAAAAGAGGGAATAACGGTATCTAGCAATTTTAATGAGCATTTCACTACCTCTTACTCTTTTCCTATCTTTATTATCTGTCTCCTCCAACTAGAGTAAGCATTCAGTGAAGGCAGAGACTACATTTCATTTACCATTAAAATCTTCAGAGCCTAGATCAGAACTCAAAAAAAGATTTGCTATATGAATGGATCAACACTAGTAAGGCTGAGTTTATTCTCATATAGTACTCAGTCTGCTTTTCCTCTTCTGATGACTGTTTATAGCTGTTACAGGCAACGAAACGGCTCCCTCTCCATAAAAATGTCCTTGTTCTGATCCCTGGAACCTATGCTACCCCCACAGCAAAGGAGGTGGGGAGCCAATCCTGGACTACCTGGGCGTGTGTCACCACAACATGGGTCCTTAAAAGCAGAAAACTCTCCCAGTTGTGACCAGAAGATGTGATCAGGGAAGAGTGGTTAGAGAGACGCAACAGTAGCTGACTTTGAAGACGGAGAAAGAGGGCCACAAGGGAAGGGGTGCAAGCAGGGAATGCTGGAATGCAGGGAAGCGTGATCTCAGAGCCCCCACAACGGACTGCTGCAGTCCTTCCAATATCTTGATTTTTGGCTCAGTGATGCCCATGTGGCGCTTCTAATCTACACAAGCGTAGGTAATAAATCTGGGTTGTTTCAGGCTCTACATTCATGATAATTTGTTAGAGCAGCAATACAACATTATTACAACAGGAAACTAATACTGTAACCTTTCCTGGTTTCCCTCTAGATTTATAGGAATCCATGAATTTTAGGAATCTCAGAAAGTCACAGATCTTAAACCCCTCATCAGATACGCTATAAATATTTTCTTTTAGTCTAACATTGATCCTTTGGGTTATATATCATTTACCATACCAAAAATTTTAATTACGTATAATTAATTTAATTTTTGATATCTTCGGGGGTTTTTGCCTAGGTTAAAACGACCTCTTACAGCTTGAGGTATATAAATATTCTCCTAAACTTTATTCTAATTTAAATTTTTTTTTTGCTTTTTAGGGCTGCACCTGTGGCATATGAAAGTTCCCAGGATAGGTGCTGAATCGGAGCTACAGCAATCCCAGAGCCACAGCAACGTGGGATCCAAGCCGCATCTACGACCTACACCACAGCTCATAGCCAACACTGGATCCTTAACCCACAGAGGGAGACCAGGGATCAAACCTGTGTCCTCATGGATACTAGTCAGGTGTGCTACCACTGAGTCACAATAGGAAGTCCCAGTTCTTATATTTTTAATTTACTAAGAATTGTACTTTTTTCCTTTTTTCCTTTTTTTTTTTTGGGTCAAGGCGTGCAGCAGCCAGACATGGGGTCTCAGTTTCCAGACGGGGACTGAAGCCAGGCCACAGCGGTGAGAGCACCGGACCCTAAACACCACACTACCAGGGACCTCCCCCGAGAGTATCTGTGAATGAGACAGGTGTCTAATCAACTGATTTTCCAGGTAGACAGTCCATTACATCAACAAAATACATTAAATAAATAATCTTTTTCTCTCTGAACTAAAAAGGAGTGAGACTTTGGCCATGATACCCTCAAAAAGATTTTTTATTCTTAAAATTCTATGATAACCATTAAAAAATTAAATACTGCTTTTTTACCACCATTAATTTGCAAACCAAGTTTGATTAGAGATTATAGCTTTACTTACTATTTTATTTTTAATATTATTCTTGTTTACACCCACGTCAGGCAGAAGCTCCAAGGCCAGGGATGGAACCCCAGCCACAGCAGTAACAACACTGACTCCTTAACCGCTAGGCCACCAGGGGACTCAAGACAATTTTTAAATAAGCAGAATACCTGGTGATTCTTCATTTCTTCTTCCCTCCTTTGCTGAAGCTGCTTTAACTGCACTTGGAGCTGGTTCTCCACTTGCCTCTGCTTGTCCAGGACCTCCTGGTAACGCTCCTTCAGCAGGGTTCTCTCCGTCATCATTTTATCCTATTGGTAACAACAGAAGAAAAGTTTTTGGTTTTGGTTTTTTCTTTTTTTCCTTTTTGGCCAAAGCATGCAGCGACTTGAGGTTGGATCTCAGGTCCCAAGCCAGGGACTGAACCTGGGCCACGGTGGGGAAAGTGCCAAGTCAGAGCCACTGGGCTACCAAGGAACTCCCAGAAGAAGTTCAATTTCCTGATTTACGTGCAAGAAACATTCACCACGTATCTACTCAAGGCACCACGCAGAACTCTACGGCTGCCGTGTCTGATACTGTAGCTGCCAGCCATGCTACTACTACGCAAATTTTAGAAAATTTAAGCATCTGGCTCCTCAATCACCTTGCCATATTCCAAGTGTTCAGTAGCTACACAGGAGTAGTGGCTACTATACTGGACGGAACGAATACAGAACACTTCCATTATTAAAGGAAACTCTATCGGAGTTCCCGTCGTGGCGCAGGGGCTAACAAATCTGACTAGGAACCATGAAGTTGTGGGTTTGATCCCTGGCTTTGCTCAGTGGGTTAATGATCCAGCATTGCCGTGAGCTGTGGTGTAGGTCGCGGATGCAGCTTGGATCCTGCGTTGCTGTGGCTCTAGTGTAGGCCAGCGGCTACAGTTCTGATTAGACCCCTATCCTGGGAACCTCCACATGCCGTGGGTGCAGCCCTTAAAAAATGACAAAAGGCAAAAATAAATAAACAAATAAATAAAGGAAACTCTATCATCTAACACTGTGCTAAGATAGGGGTTGGTAACCTGTAGCCTGTGGGCCAAATCCAGCCATTGCCTGTTTTTATAAATAAAAGTTTTATAGGAACACAGCCATACTTGACGGTTTACTGGCTGCTTTCACATGACAATGGCAGAGTGGAGTGATTATAATAGAGCCCAGACAGCCCACAAAGCCTAATGTGTCTACTATCTGACCCTTTACAGGAAAAGTTTGCCAATCTCTGCTCCAGGGAATAAAAGAAAGAAGGTATTTTATCATCCATTAAGAGAAAGAAGAACAACCAAAAACAAAGAACAGATCACCTACTCAAAATGCACCCAGAAACCGGACTCCTTACTGGCCATTAGCCTTACTGTCTCCTTGACAGATCCACCAAAGGGGTCTGAGGAACTTGGTATTCAAACTGGGCAAACTGACAACCTCTCAGATAAAGCAGGGCCACAGTTCAGCTCTGCCTCCCCCATATCAGTAAATCAGGAAAAGTAATGGTTACCTTTAGAGTTAATTTAAGACACATTTAGTATAAAGTAGACCACATAAAATTTTTTTTCCTTTTTCCTTTTTATGACCACATCTGCAGCAAATGGAAGTTCCCAGTCTAGGGGCTGAATCGGAGCTGCACACGCCAGCCTACCCCACAGCTTGTGGCAACTATTTCACATAGTGTCCATGAGGACGCGAGATCAAACCCGCATCCTCACGGATACTATGTTGGGTTCTTAACCCACTGAGCCACAATGGGCTGACTCCAGCTGACGTAAAATTTAAACAGAGCATTAAACTGAATTTGTTCATGATAACTATTTTAAAGAAAAGAAAGGGTTTTAGAAGTCAGTGGGGGAAAACTTATCACACTACGATAACAAAAAAAAAAAAACCCTCTCAAGATGGGACTTTACCTTTGTGCTAAGCTAGTCCTTAGTTCACGTACTAAAATGTAGCTAAAGCTCCCTAAACAGATAACTTCTTTGCATCACATCTTTAAAGGGATTCTGAACCTGAGGTCTATGAATAGATACATATATATATATAATTTATTGAGATGAGAATTCAGTTTTCAAAAAATTCTGAAAGAGGACCTTAACCTAAGAAAAGTTAAAGAAAGGTCAAGAACCAATTGATGAAACTAGTAGATTAGAGGATTCTTTTCTTTTCTCTTCACTTCCTTATATCTTTTCTGTCCATAATGCATCTTTTTAACAACACAGGACGGGGGAAAAAATGCTAGTCTTCAAGGAAAGAAGTCTCAAGGTACACACATTAAGACATACAAATGGATAAATTAAAGGCATACAGTAAATCACTTGATCCAATTCTTATCTTAACAAGCAAGAGGGTTACACACTGTTATTTTGTTCCATTGGTGGCTGACTGGTTCTCAGTTCTAGGAGTCACAATTTCAAATGCAGGCAGTATACATTATTATTAAGACATGAAAAGGGTAGCAAATAGAAAAGGGGCCAACTTCCCTGTACTGTTACCAAGCTTAACACCTGCCTAGTCCCACTTCCTTTTTAAAAGCATGCGGACTACATCATCACCCAAAAGAATACATAACCCTGGGCCTCATTCAGCCCAACGGCTTGCAGTTTCTACTCATGCCTCAGACTGATCCTAAAGCTTATTTATAACTTCTCAGTTGGCCCCCGAAATTGTTATAAAGTCACCCAAACCCCACCTGATAACTGTGGGGACCAAAGAAATACTCTACATAAAGTGCTTAGAGCAAGTGCTCAAGAAAAGGTGACTTCTCCCCCTTTGCCTGAAGGGTATTATCTAGCACATCTCTATCAGCTCTCAGATCTTTTTACTTGCCTGTTATAAATAACTCCTGAGTTGCTACTCTCTATTTAAAATGTTTTATTGGTCTCATGTGATTAATGTACTCCAATAACTTACTTCTTTCCATCTACCCATCAGTTTCTTCAACTTACACCAAATATCCACCTTCTTACCTGTTTTTCCTCATTTCCACTCAGTTAACACATCTTACCCTAAAGACCCCTTCCTGAGCCTAGGGTGCCTTCCCTGGTATTATCCTTCCTCCTGAAAAATAGACATTCGGATATCCACACACTTACAGCATGGAAGTTTTTGCCACAGAATGCTAGGGACAGATCAAGGGGACCACTTTAACGAAAATAAAGGTAAAGTTCTCTAAGTTTTAAAAACCAATAACCTAGGAATAAAATAGGAAGATACAACTAAACAATACGTGAGAGAAAGACTTGATGGTGTCTGACTGAAAGCTCAACAGTGTGACAAGACGGCCAAAAGAAGCCAAGGTCGGCTTAAGAGATGGTGTCTAGAATGAGGGAGAGAACAAGAGTCTCACTGTACTGTAAAGTAGTTATACTGTGTGTGCATTTCTACACATAGTTCTCAGCTCACATTTTAAAAGAAACATTGAGAAAGAAGATAGAACGTGTCTAGGTGACAAAAAGACTGAAAAATATGTGAAGAAAAGAAGGAAAAAAACATCTGGGTATGTTTCACCTGGAAAGGTTCAGACTTGAGTAAAGAGAAAAGGCATTAAAAAACACTTTCAATATGTTTTTGGGCTAACAAGTGAAAGGATTTAGATTTGCTCGGCAGAGCTCAAGAGAGAACTATAACAAGAAATTTTAATGGTTCTGTGCTAACTTCACAGTAATATCTTACAAGAAGAGCTATTTTTAAAATGCATCGTGCTGCTTCGTGAGTAGTAAGCTTCCCATCTCTGGAAGTGATCAAGTAGAACTTAGCTGACCACCTGTCAGGGATTCTGTAAAGGAGATTCTTGTACCTTTTCCAACTGAGATACTGTCTCTAGATCTTCTGCATTAATGGTTTCATGACAACGATGACAATTTAAACACTTACCAGATTCTTTTCAATATCTTGATCTGTGTTTACCTCTGAATCAGCCGTCTTAAAGTCAGTCTATAAAGAAAGAAACAAGTATCTTCAGAACTCTTCAGAGACATCTTAAAAGGCAGAATTACCCAGTACTTTTACCGAGAAATCTGCCACAAGTAACTAAAAAGTTAACTTTTTACTCTTTCCCCTTTAGTTTCATAGCAAGAAAACTGTAGTTCTGGCAATTGTACACTGACATCCATGCTGCATTAAGCATTTATCCCACAAAATAACTTATACAAGACCCAACTACTGATGGAGAGACAGCCACAAGACTGAGGTAAACAAGTGCCCACTGTGGCCCAGTGGGTTATGAACCCAAGTAGTATCCATGAGGATACGGGTCTGATCCCTGGCTTCGCTCAGTGGGTTACGGATCCAGCGCTGCCAAAAGCTGCAGCACAGGTCAAGGATGTGGCCCAGATCTGGTGCTGCTATGGCTGTGGCACAGGCCAGTGGTTGTGGCTCAGATTTGACCCTTAGCCTGGGAACTTCCATATGCCACAGGTGCGGCCCTGGGGAAAAAAAAAAAAGCCTGAGATAAGAACCTTAGGCCCTACGAGGTGCCCAAGTTTCCTTCCATGACAAAGGACACCAGTCACTGGAAGACAGGATACACTGTACTTCTTAAGATATAGGTCAGAGAATTAACAAGGATTCCCACGTAACGACAAAGATGCGAAAAATGAATGCTAATGACTAAACTCATCAATTAGTCAGTGAAAGAGACTGTAGGGATGCAGGTGGCGAAGTTCCCAGTGGCCATGATTAGACACTGACTGTTACGTACTGCACACCAGAATGAAGTCATCACAGAGCCATATGAAAAGAGTGTGACAGTTGCCGGTAAAAAAACAGATCAGAGTCACTTTCCACCAACTATGAAAAAATATATCCTGCCCTCAAAAAAAGACAATAAATTAAGGAGTTCCCTTCGTGGCTCAGTGGTTAACGAATCTGACTAAGAACCATGAGGTTGCGAGTTCGATCCCTGGCCTTGCTCAGTGGGTTAAGGATCCGGCGTTGCCGTGAGCTGTGGTGTAGCTTGCAGACCCGGCTCGGATCCCGCGTTGCTGTGGCTGTGGCGTAGGCCGGCGGCTACAGCTCCTGTTAGACCCCTAGCCTGGGAACCTCCATATGCCGCGGGTGTGGCTCTACATAAAAGGCAAAAAGGACAAAAAAAAAAAAGATAATAAATTAAAAGCCCAAATTCTATTTTAAGAGTAGAAACTTGATACTTGACCTGGACCGCAATGTTCTGAGAAAGCTTCGGGGAAGAGCTATCCTGATCATCATCCTGTTCCACTCTGACTCCTTCAACCCCATCTGCTGGAGGCACTACGGGTCGGAAATCCAAGCCTGTGTCCCTGCTCCCTTCCTTTGGGACGGAGGCTTGTGGGGCCTTCTCTTCAGGACAATTCCCGGAGGCAGGCTGCTTTGTATGGCCCCCTGCCTTAAGAGACCGAGTGCCAGGGCGGGGGCTCTCTCGGAGGCACGTGTCCCCCTCCTCTCCTGCCGTGTTGGCCATGTCCTTCGAATCAGACTGAGACCCACCGCCAGAGGGACAGGGGGCCGTGGCCATCAAGTTTTCTCCTAAAACTGCTCGGTGCGCTGCCGAAGTATCACCTGCCGATGAACCAGGATTCTGCTCTGAGTGCTCCAATTGGGCATTTCTGTTATTCTCCTTGGTTATCGTTTGGCTACTTACACTTGACAGAGATGAGTTCTGGTGCTTCTGTGCAGGGTCTTTGGGGCTATCAAAAACATAAGACAAAAAGTTTCTCTCTTCACCCAATCTTAAAGAGGCTTAATTATATAACACTTTTAACTTAACTACTAGAAGGACAACACTAGATCATATAAACCTCTCCAAATGATCAGCATGAAAAGTAACTTAGTTTCCATCCAGTGATTTCTACCCTACATGCTGGGGCTATTTTGAAGAGCTCGGGTTCTGGAGAGTGTCCATAGTAAGCAACCACACATAAATGACTCCGAAGAGCCAAATAAACCTTTTTTGGGGGGAGAGGGGGTCAATTTTAATAACTCTTGCAGATGAAATAGCCTAATGTTGGAATATCTAACTTAGCCACATGTAGTACTTTAGGTGCACATAATGTTTTAATAGACAAAACACTAACTTGGAAACACTGTTTTTATCCTACTCTCGTTTCACAAAAATAATTTTCATTCACATTCACTATACAGATCTTTGACCAGAACCATTTTTTGGGTTCTCCAATAGTTACCCAGAACATAGCATCTTCACTTCAAGCTGCCTGAAATATAGATAATTTCTAAACCAAAACTGAAGCTGCCAGTAGAAATTTGATGCCAGACAACAAGAATGTACAACACTGGAATAGTTGTTTCATTGCTTCCCACAAACATTTAACATACTGTTTTTAAAAGAGATCTTCAAAACCTATTTACAATGACACCCAACACCTGCAATTGTAAACCTTTCACCCAGGAATAACAACTAAATCTGTATTAAATTTCTTTGCCCTTTTTAAAAAAACTGATTCTGTCAACAGATGCCCTTAAGCACCCCCGAGAGGCTTCAGATCATTAGGCCTTTCTTCCCTCAATAGTACCTGCTGTTCAAAATAAAACCAAGAGGGCATCTTGTGACATGAAAAGTCTTTATAAACACTCTAGGCTGATTCCTTGCTGGGGGTTAAGTAGGGTGTGGGGATATGTGATTATAAATTTGGACAGATACAGTACTTGGGTGTGAATCCTAAATCTGCTACTGACTAGTTGTTTAACTCTGGACAAGCTACTTAACTTCATTTGTGAAACAGAAATAATATGACCTACCTAACAGCACCACTGTGAGGGTTACATGAGATAAAGCATGTGATGTACTTAGTATTTAGCTCTGGCATACAATAAACAATAAACGTTAGCCCTATGATTATTTCTAGTAGTATGTGGCTGATTTTACTTATAAAATGAAGATCCAAGTTACATTTCCCCCATTACTCACTCACTAACAACCTCTCTTCAACCTCTGGAGTCAGACAAGCCTGGGTTCAAACCCTGACTCCAACATAGCTTGGTAACCTTGGGCAAGTTACTAACCTGAGTCTCAGTTTTCTCGTCTGTAAATGGGAGTAATAGTATTAGCACCCACCTCCTGGGACTGTTAGAATTCAATGTGTTAACACACACACAAAGCTGTTAGTACAGTGTCATCTACTGTATTAGGTCCTAGACACTCGACAAAAGGGCTGAGGTAGGATATGTAGTCAACCCAGCACAACATTGTACAAAACAAGGTTTTAATCACTGTAAAATGCAAAATTGGGTCATTAGTTCCTGCCCTCAAGAGTTTAGATAGAAAGCAAAATGCATACATGAAGCGGTAAGCCATAGTAACAAAGCCATCTATTTACCTGTAGGCAGGCAGATATAGATGCATGTACACACGTGTCTATGGGCATATATACACGTGAAATACAGAATGACATATATAGGGGTATAATATAAAAATGTATGGTTAAATAACCAACCCATGTACATGGGTTTCACATGAGTTTGACCCCCTGCATTCTAATCTATTCGACAAACATTTAGCGTGCCTGCTGAGTATCAGATACTGTGCTGGGTACCAAACACACAAATACAGATCAGATAGGCCCTACCTTTAAGAAGGTTAATCTAGTGCAATGCCAATAGAGCCAAAAGGGGAAAGCCCATCTCCAAAGCCCTTTACCCAAACGAAATCTTCCTGGTCAAGAGTCCACACGTTACCTTAGGCCGTCCGGGAGACCCTCGTCTGGTTTGGAAGCACACGCGCTAGAAGAGGAATCCGGAGGACCGGCAGCAGCGGCTGCCACACCAGCTACTTCAGACGCCGCCATCGTGCTCTAGACGTTCAGAAACAGATTACAGGCTACAGCTTCCAAAACTTCAAAACAAGTGCATCTTTCCCCCTCAGGATGTCCACACAACAGAGTCATTTCAAGAAAGACACACAAAAAGTTGGGCTCCAGGAGAAGATACCTAAGAGTATTTATTCTCTAGCAGGGCCTCAGAAGAGCCATTAGATGCGCTAGGTCCCAGGGGACATGAGTCCTCAAACTTGTCTTTTTCACTTCAGGAGAAGTGCAGTCTCACACACAGCAGACTACAGACTAAAAGGCTCTTTCAAATGGTGCACATACTTACCTTGCCTCGTATCATTTACAATGGATGTGTTTTTTGGCCTAATATCAATAATATCTAGTATTTTAGAATCATTTCATGGCTGTTGTATTAAAAGCATCCTCCGTTAATTGAAGTAAAGTTTTTTGGAGATGTTCACGTGGGAGAGAAAAAGCAGTATTTTATCGGGCAATCCAAGACTCTCTCACTTGGACTCTGTGTTGCCAGCAGATGGGAGAAGTCTGACAACCACTGACTGAGGAAAGTACAGACTCTTCAGAGTTACAACCGAGGTGCAAAAGAGAATGAGAATCTTGGTTACCCCAGCACGAAAATGAGAAAAAGGGTAACCAAGTAAGGGAACTGGGACAGATGCCCTTCTCAGATCAAAAGGTCACCCTTCATGTTGCAGGACAAACTCACCACCCTCTATGGCAAAGAAAAAGGATAAAGGGTCGGGGGAGGAAGAGGGAGATGTAACATAGGGCTAAATTCCTCTTCTTGTTTTAATAGCATCATTTGTACACTCCTAACCCCCGAAGAGCGAGCACACGGGGCAGGCATGGAGGCTGGGCTGTGTGGACACTTCGGTCCCAGGCCAGAGACCCTCTGTGCCTCGGCTTCCCCATCATACAAGTCTCCCGGAGAAAATGGGCCCCATATCGCCCCTACCGCTAGCTCAGGTGCAAATGCCCTGGCCCATCAGAGCCCGGGCCGGGGTCCTTGGCGCCCGGTAACCGAAACCAGAGGGCACGGGTCCTCCACGCAACTCCGTGGCTGAGTGCCCAGAGGAGAGGGGGACAGGGCCATCTGGCAGAGGCTGCGGCGGGGACCGTAAAGTCGAAAGTGCCAAGGAAAACCCGGCACCGCAAGCCGGCGGCGACCACCAGCTAGACGGCGACGCCAGTTGCGACGGGTCCCCTGGGGAGACCGGGGCTGACGCGAAGGAGACAATGGAGGGAAGCCGCGCCGGGTGGTCCCGGCCGCGGGCCACGGGGGTCTGGCCCGGTCGGCCGCTTCCTCCTGCCAGAGCCCGTCCGCACCTGGCCCTCCGCTGCCCCCACCCCAGGCCTGGCTGCCAGCCCCCGGCCCCCTTCCCGGCCAGGCCCCCGGCCCCCGGCCCCGCGGCTCCCTCCACGCCCCCCGGCCCGACCCCCCGCCCCTTGCGCCACAGCCCGCGGCCCTCGCGCCCGCCCCGCACACACCTCCCGCGCCGCGCCTCCGGGAGGGAAGGGGGCAGGGACGCGACGCACCTGAGCGGGCGGAGCGGGGGGAGGGGGCGGCCGCGCTTGGGGGGAGGGGTCGAGCGCCGGCCCGCGCGCGGCGCCTCCCACTTCCGGCGGCACGAGCGGCGGGGGCGAGGCTCGGCCGGGACAAGAGAGGCCGCAGTGGCACCGCGCCGCCCCCGACGGCGCCCTCTGGCGGCCGGAGCCGACACCGTCGAGGGCACGCGGATGCTGCGGAAGCCCTTAAGCTTCTACTAGGGGACTCTCCCGGGGCGCCGGGACCAAAGGAGATGTGACCGCCGGAAGGAAGGAGACGTGGTGGAGGGAGGACCCACTCCGGGAAGATTTCAGGGAGAAGGGATCATGGCGATCAGAGGAAGAGGTGTTTTTGGAGGTCGCAACAGAGATGCCTTTTCTCTGGCCAAGGAGAGGACCGTCTCTTCCGAGAGGGTCTCTCTTGAAGATGCCCGAAGCTGGGGCGGTGGGCCCTGAGAGGAGCGCCCGCCACACGCGCACGCTGCTCTGTCGGTAAAGGATGCGGGAATGAACCGGCCCCCTAGCGCCGGTTGCTGCCGGCGGGTCGGCCGGGCCTGAGGACCCGCTGCTGATTGGCTGCGCTGCGGGGCGGAAGTGATGCTGCTGTCACTGGCTCTTCAGGCTCCCGGGAAGCCGCGAGTTTCCGCAGGGAGGCGGCGGCGGCAGCTGCGGCCGGGCCGGTGAGTTGGGAACTCGGTGGGGGCGGGGCATTGGAAGTGCGAGTGGCCTAGAACTGGGGGCGGCCGGTGCCTGAGGGTGAGAGGGCGGCACAGGGGGCGCCTTCGGTCCCGGCGTGGGGGAGCCCAGGAAGACCGGGCCACTGGGTCTTGGATTCCAGGACAGTATGGGTTCTCCGAGGAGAGGGCCACACTGCACGGGGCAGTCGAGGCCAGGGAGGGGGAAATCAATGAAACTGACCCCTGTACCGGAAACATGGTTTCTCGGAACAGGTTGCGAGGAGGACAGTGTCTTGGGAACCGAGTCTTGAACTTTGGGCTGCCTGTATCATTCCTCTTCTCTTACACCTAAGAGCTGCAAAGACACGCCTAACAGCTGGGTGAAGTTGAGATCTGCTTTCAGATTAAGTTTCCATTCCCGGAAGCCTAGCACTGGAGAGTCAGGAGTAAAGCACTGCTCAGCCAGAGGGAGTGGAGGCCGCGGTGGTCAGGTTTCTCCTCTCCAGGGAAATCTGTGGGCTCCACTGAGACTGTAAGAGCCTGCCTAGTTGGGTCACTGTCGAGGCTAACCAGATTTTGTTGTGCTTAGTAAGGTACGCAGGCTGGGAAGGATACCTGAACATCTTGGGACAGTCAAAGCTGCTGGAGGGAGGGGAACCTAAGAGGAAAAGAGAGAAGGAGATATGCAGCTTTGGGGAGGGAACTGTTAGGTGGCAGAAGTTCCTTCTCCCTTTCCAAAGAGGCTTCAGTAAAACGCCCGTGTTTCTGTAATGTTTTGAGACTGATCCAATTGGGTATGTGTATGAGCACGAAGCCCTGCCTCGAGGTGACCCCCCCACCACCACCACCACAGAGATCAGATGCTTCTAAAGGAGCCCAGCCACCCATAGGTACATTCACTTTCTGCCACCTTTCACCTGTCCTTGTCCCCACGGTTGCTCACCAGTTCTAATTTGGCCCTTCTGTCCAACCACGGGTGGCGGTCCCGGTTGCAAGCTTGAGCCCTCACTTCTAAGCCACCTTGCTGAGCTAGTGGCTGAAGGTAGCCCTTTCCTGCTGCTTTCCAGTCGCCCCGGCTCCCCAGGGTCCCCACTTGCCTCTCTTCAGTTCTGTGTGCATTCTTGGGTTTTCTCCATTTCCCCTGCCGCCTGCCTACCCTGCCCCCCCTCGTGTCCTTCCCAACTACAGAAATCAGGAAGTTCACTACCACCTGGACTTCTGGGGAGCAGCACTACTTTTTCAAGAGGGGTTTTCGTTAAGAGTTCAAGCCCCCTTCTAGGTGTCTAGGAATAAAGAAGAGGCTGGCGTGATGGTTAGGATGAGAAGTAGGGGTTTGAGTTTTGTCTGGATCTGGCCTTACTGCACCAGTTTGGTTCCCGTCTGTAACCCATTTGAGATTCCTGGAAATGATTCTTGATCCTTGGCAGTTTCTTTGGCCACAGGCTCACGGCTAGCCTCTGCTTGCTCCACTGGGCTCGGGAGGACCCCATCTCTTCTCTTCTTGGGGCTACAGGTCTGCGGTCTGTGCTCAGAGTCAAACCTACTCACAGCCAAAGGAATGCCTTTTCTCCGTTTGCACAAAATGAGCGTGAGGTGGTTCGCCAGACCCGGAGCTCACCCTCGCTCAGAGTCCAGGTGGGCATGGGCCCCAGCAGGGAGTGAGCCCGCAGGACAACGGGTCTGAGGCGTCGGGGAGGGCCGAGGTCCCCTCTAAGTAAAGGAGGAGGGTCTCTTCGAAAGAACACTCAAGACTCCGCCAGGAATGGTATGAGTAGGAGGACTTTCGAGCCTGCTCCGGGCAGCAGTGGGGAAGCAGCATGGTGCCTGTTAGCAGCTGGCCATCCTGCTCGATCATCTAGTGGCAGTCATGCCATCGAGGGAGCACCGGGCTTCGTGCCGGCCCGCACGCCACCCTCGGGCTTGCCGCTGCTGGTCCGGGATAAGTGTGAATGGAACGAGAAGGTCAAATGTTGAACAATTTAAAAGGCGTGGCTTAGGGGTTTCCAGGAGTGATGCATCTGTTAGCTGGTCTCCCGCTCCGGTTCCGGCCGCCCCCTTACCCCTGGTGCTCTCTCTCTCTGTCTGCAGCCCGCTGCTCTGATGCCGAGGGGGAGGCAGAAAGTGCCACGCTCAGACGCCCCCCTGGGCCTGCCCCCTCGCCTCTGGCCAGAGTTAGCCGGGCTCTTCCTGCTGCTTCCCTGGGTGATGGGCCTGGTGGGGGCAGGTGGGCCTGGGGCCCAGGGCCCAGGGGGGCTGAGCTGGGCTGTGCGTCTGGACCACCCGGAAGGCGAGGGGCGAGCTGAGTGGCTGGAGCAGCAGGCAGACGCCTTGGCCCAGGCAGCAGGGCTGGTGAACGCGGGACGCATCGGGGAGCTGCAGGGACACTACCTCTTGGTCCAGCCGGCAGGGCACCTGCAGCCGCCGCAGGCCGAGGCCGTCCGGCAGCGGGTGGAGGTCGTGCTGGCCAGACATGAAGCCGTGCGCTGGCACGCAGAGCAGAGGCTGCTCAAGCGGGCCAAGCGCAGCGTCCACTTCAATGACCCCAAGTACCCACAGCAGTGGCACCTGGTGAGTCCAGCCTTGGTTGGGGGTGCCCCGTGCTCTCCTGGGCTTTTGTCTGCATTGCTCTCCCACTGCCCCCACCCTTTGCCTGAGGAGACATTTCTGTGGGCTTCGGTGGTGGGGCTGCGACCTCGGGCTCCACGTCCAGCACAGATCGCGGTGTCAGGGCGTGGGTGCTGGGGCCGGGCTGCTGGGTGAGCAGCTCTGTGCGTCAGTTTTCCCTTCTGTCCAGTGGAGATGCTTACGGTTAAGTGCATTAGTGCCCGGGTGCCTTGACACAGGGAATACACTCGATAAGAGTTAACTGCTAACATTATGTTTTATAATGTTCACGTGTTATTATACCGCATAGTAAGGATGTTGCCCACAGCCTCTCTGGCTCCTTGATGGCGGCCAGGAGTGAAAGGGGGCCGTCGCTGTACCTTGTCTCTCCACGGGCTGTCTGCCTCGTGTCCCTGGCTCCCCAGGGCCCAGGGTAGCCCCTGACCCTGTCCCTCCTCCAGAATAACCGGCGGAGCCCCGGCAGGGACATCAACGTGACGGGCGTGTGGGAGCGCAACGTGACGGGGCGGGGCGTGACGGTGGTGGTCGTGGACGACGGCGTGGAGCACACCGTCCAGGACATCGCTCCCAACTACGTGAGTGGCCTGACCGGTTCTTGCTGTTGCCTCCAGCCCGGCCCCTTTCTTAGAGGTCACTGGGCCAGACAGAAGGCCCGTGGGGTGGGCGGCGTTCTTGCCCCGCTCCTTCCCTGGCCAGCTTTCCAGGAAGTGGCTCCAGCTCTGCCCGTGGGTGGGGGGATCCCAGGCGACACTTCCTGGTTCCTGCTGCCACTCCCTGCCCTGGGGGTACGGAGTGGCCCTTCCACCACTCCCTCTCCACGCTCATTCTGAGCACCTTCTGCTCTCTAAAGCCCGGCCTTCAGGAAGCCGTGGAAGCAGCTCCGGGGCACCTTTCTGTAACGGCCGGGAGAGTTTGCTGAGAGCTATGACACTGCTCAGTTTTGCCTCAAGGTGCCCTGCCTCACAGCCCCTCTGGTTTGCAGCGATGGGCCTGCTGTGCGGGCCCCAGGCCGCAAACTCCCAGCTCCCCTCTCCCTGAGCCCCAAGACCTGCCCTTGTAACCAGCCTGTGACCGCTCGCCGCCCCACCCCTGCCATGTTTCAGAGCCCCGAGGGCAGCTATGACCTCAACTCCAATGACCCTGACCCCATGCCCCACCCGGACGTGGAGAACGGCAACCACCACGGCACGCGCTGCGCGGGGGAGATCGCTGCCGTGCCCAACAACAGCTTCTGTGCCGTGGGAGTGGCCTTCGGCAGCCGCATCGCAGGTACCTGCCAGTCCGGCCTCAGTCGGCTCCCCGTGTCCGCCCGCCCCCCATAAATTCCAAACCGCCTTTATTCCACCCTCAGCACGCAGCAGAAAGCAAAGGGTGAGCTTATCATAGGTGTCTGCTGGCTCACTGATCTTTTTCTCAGTGCATTGGTGTTTCCGTGGTTTTTAGCAGCAAAGCCCACCCTATATAACGTAACAGCGGAAGTGCCCGGGATGAGAGAGGGAGCCCCAAGCCCCACCTGCTCAGTCTTCTCTTCCCTTTTTCTCATCCTGCTGGTTGTGCCCCATCAGTACTCAGTTTGTTGTAATGACAACTCTTGTCTGTGTCGTATTTGTATGTTCATACTTTGCCTCATCTGGCCTTCTTCCTTGACCCGCATAGAGTCTCCTGTCCCTTCGCCGAGCTCTTCAGCTCCCAGCCCTTCTTTTCTTTTTATTTTTTATTTTAATGATTTTTATTTTTTTCCATTATATCTGGTTTACAGTGTTCCGTCAGTTTTCTACTGTACAGGGTGACCCAGTCACACATTCATATACACATTCGTTTTTTCTCACATTATCCTCCATCGTGCTCTGTCACGAGTGACTAGATAGAGTTCCCAGTGCTATGCAGCAGGATCTCATTGCTTATGTATTCCAGAGGCAGTAGTTTGCATCTATTAACCCCAAATTCCCAGTCCATCCCCCTCCCTCCCCCTCCCCCTTGGCAACCACAAGTCTGTTCTCCGTGTCCATGATTTTCTTTTTTGTGGAAAGATCCATTTGTGCCATATATTAGATTCCAGGTATAAGCAATATCATATTGTATTTGTCTTTCTCTTTCTGACTTACTTAGTATGAGAGTTTCTAGTTCCATCCATGTTGCTGCAAATGGCATTATTTTGTTCTTTTTTATGGCTGAATAGTATCCCATTGTGTATATATACCGACCACATCTTAATCCATTCATCTGTCAATGGACATTTAAGTTGTGTCCATATCTTGGCTATTGTGAATAGTGCTACAGTAAACATGCGTGTGCATGTGTCTTTTTCAAGGAAAGTTTTGTCTGGATATAGGCCCAGGAGTGGGATTGCTGGGTCATATGGTAGTTCTATGTAGAGTTTTCTAAGATACCTCCATGCTGTTTTCCATAGCGGTTGTACCAATTGACATTCCCACCAACAGTGCAGGAGGGTTCCCTTTTCTGCACACCCTCTCCAGTATTTGTTATTCGTGGACTTGTTAATGATGACCATTCTGACTGGTGTGAGGTGGTACCTCATTGTAGTTTTGATTTGCATTTCTCTAATAGTGATGTTGAACATTTTTTCATGTGCTTGTTGGCCATCTGCATATCTCCTTTGGAGAAATGTCTATTTAGATCTTTTGCCCATTTTTCAGTTGGGTTGTTGGCTTTTTTGCTGTTGAGTTGTATAAATTGTTTGCATATTTTAGAGATCAAGCTCTTGTCAGTTGCATCATTTGAAACTATTTTCTCCCATTCTGTAAGTTGTCTTTTTGTGGGTTTTTTTTTTTTAGTTATGGTTTCCTTTGCTGTGCAAAAGCTTGTCAGTTCGCTTAGATCCCATTGGTTTATTTTTGCTTTGATTTCTGTTGCTTTGGGAGGCTGACCTGAGAAAAATTTGTGTGGTTGATGTCAGCGAATGTTTTGCCTCTGTTCTCTTCTAGGAGTTTGATGGTATCTTGTCTTATGTTTAAGTCTTTAAGCCATTTTGAGTTTATTTTTGTGCGTGGTTTGAGGGTGTGTTCCAGTTTCATTGATTTACATGCAGCTGTCCAGTTTTCCTAACACAACTTGCTGAAAAGACTGTCTTTTTCCCATTTTATATTCTTTCCTCCTTGGTCAAAGATTAATTGACTGTAGGCATCTGGGTTTATTTCTGGGTTCTCTATTCTGTTCCATTGGTCTGTATGTGTGTTTTGGTACCAGTACCACACTGTCTTGTTTACTGTAGCCCTGTAATATTGCCTGAAGTCTGGGAGAGTTATGCCTCCTACTTGGTTTTTGTTCCTCAGGATTGCTTTTGCAATTCTGGGTCTTTTGTGGTTCCCTGTAAATTTTTGGCTGGTTTGTTCTAGTTCTGTGAAGAATGTCATGGGTAATTTGATAGGGATTGCACTGAATCTGTAGATTGCTTTGGGTAGTTTGGCCATTTTTACAATATTAATTTTTCCAACCCAGGAGCATGGACTATCTTTCCATTTCTTTGTATCTTAATTTCCTTGGTTAATGTTTTATAGTTCTCAGTATATAAGTCTCTCCCCTCCTTGGTCAGGTTTATTCCCAGGTATTTGATTTTTGGGGGTACAATTTTAAAAGATGTTACATTTTTGTATTCCTTTTCTAATATTTCATTGTTAGTATATAGAAATGTGACTGATTTCTGAATGTTAATCTTCTATCCTGCTACTTTGCTGAATTTGTTGATCAAGTAGTTTTTGGGTTGAGTCCTTAGGATTTTCTATATATAGTATCATGTCATCTGCATATAGTGACAGTTTTACCTCTTCTCTTCCAATTTGGATACCTTTTATTTCCTTTGGTTGTCTGATTGCTGTGACTAGGACTTCAGTGCTATGTCGAATAACAGTGGTGAGAGTGGGCGTCCTTGCCTTGTTCCAGACTTGAGTGAGAAGGCTTTCAGCTTTCTCCATTGAGTTTTAGATTGGCTGTTCACAGCCCTTCCGATCGTCCCATTCCATCCTTTCAAGAGAGCTGAGCCACCCTGGCCCCCATTTGGGGTGGTTCTGTGGCTCCTTTGCCTCTCGGTTTTTGTCCCTCAAGGCAGAAGGTGAAAGGAATGAATGAGGAAGCCCTCCCCATGATTCCTCATCGGTGCTTGGAACCTGCATTGATGAGGTTGGAAGAGATTGGCTGTAGTCCTCTTTTGGTCCAGCAGAGGTCAGCAGCCCTCTCTGTAAGTGGGGGTTCAGAGGGAGCCGGAAACCATTAGGGCCCCAGTCCCTTCTCAAAGCTCCATTTGTCCCTGTGTGATCACCAGGATGTGACCCACCCCATTTTAGAGGTGAGGTTAGACATCCACGGGAGGGTTAATGCTGATGGCTGCCATCTGTTGAATACCCTCAATGTGTCAATCACCGCACCAGTGGTTTCCCTACTAAGGATGCACAAAAGAAGGGGACCTCGGATCCCCACACACACACTCTAGCCTGTATGCCTCTTCCCACCAGACTCCGTGATCCTTAAAGTCTAAAATTCAGCGTTATGTTAAAAATGCTAAAAAAATTTCTGGACAGGTACATGCACATGGTATAAAAATTCAGAAGATCCAAAACACTTAGAGGGACAAGTAAGTCTCCACATGGGGCCCCACCCCCACCCCCTTGCTCCCCATCTAGGGGCCAGCAACACGGAAGAGCTGGTGTGCCCTTCATTGCCTAGGCATCCGAGTACTGGACGGACCCCTCACAGACAGCATGGAGGCCGTGGCGTTCAACAAGCACTATCAGATCAATGACATCTACAGCTGCAGGTGAGGCAGGGCCAGGACCAAGGTGAGAAGGTGAGAGGCTGGACGCCAGGGAATTCTCCAACCAAAGAACAGTGAGCTGAACTGACTTGGGCAGGTCCCAGTAGGGCTATCCCTGCTAGGTTCAGCCTATAAGGCCACTGCCCTTATTTCTCCAGACCGTCAGCCTCAGGGTTCTCAGTCTGAAGCGCCCCATGTCACCCCAGTAACCAGGCTGCCACATGAGGAATGCTCCATCCTGCCTCATGTTTATTTGTTTAATAAACTCACAAGGCTCTGGAAGAAAGTGGGCATTCTTCTCCAACCACAGCTGGGCCGGGTACCCAGCACCCAGCTCCACAGCGCCCCCCGGAGATGCACCTGCAGCTTCAGGTGGTGGGTATGGCGAGAAGGGGGTGGAGGATAATCAGAACTGCGGCTGGGCTGCCCCCATGGGGATGGCTCCTGTTCTTCCCCAGCCAGTGTCTCCTGTAGGTGCATGACATCATCCACAGTGCACATTTCCTTTTAGAGAAAGGATAAACTCCTCAGATCCAAGAGCACACACAGATCGAATGCTTCCTCCGCAGGTGCTCTGCCATCAAGCCTAGTGTTAGACCCCTGGTCGGCAAAGGGTGACCTCCTGCCCCTCTCTGGCACTAGGCACTGCCCCCTGCTCCCTGGGACCCGAGAAAGGGTTTTTAGGGACCAAGTTAAAGTATTCCTAAGCTGGGGAAGTTTCCAAGGAAAAGAAGAACCTCATCGTGCGCTTGTTTTCCATGTTAGCATGAGGGCTCCGTCCTTTTGTGGGAGTCCTGAGCTGGGGCCTTTGGAAGGGGAGTAGGCACCCAGGAGGAAGGCCGCTGAGGCTGGGGGGCCTGGGTGGGCAGCCACAGCCTGGCTCTAGCTCTTCCCTCTGGGTATCTCTCAACAGCTGGGGACCAGATGACGATGGAAAGACAGTGGATGGCCCCCACCAGCTTGGGAAGGTAACTGGGAACAGTATGGAGACTTCGGAGACCTAGGACGCCGTCTTCAGGCAGTTTCTGGAACTGCTGCCCATAGCTCCTGCCCCGCCCCGTTTGCTGTGCCAGACCTATGCCTTGTAGCTCTGCCACCTCCTTTCCAGAAGGACACTCCTGACCTGGGGCGGGGGTGGGGTGGGGTGGTGAGGGACATTCTTAGAAATGGAATGGTGCTTTGAGATTGTTTTGATCCTGTGCTTGGCTCCCCATTTCTGGCCTCACCCTTTCTGATAAGCAGAGCACATCCATCAGACATCCACTAAGACACTAAGAGCTTCCTCATCTTCTTCTTTTTTTTTTTACTTTTTAGGGCCGCACCTGCAGCATATGGAGGTCCCCAGACTAAGGGTCCAATCTTTTTTTTTTTTTTTTTTTTTTGCCTTTTGTCATTTTATGGCCACACCCGCGGCATGTGGAAGTTCCCAGGCTAGGGGTCCAATCGGAGCTGTGGCCACTGGCCTACGCCTCAGCCACAGCAACGCAGGATCCGAGCCGCATCTGCAACCTACACCACAGCTCACGGCAACGCCGGATCGTTAACCCACTGAGCAAGGGCAGGGATCGAACCCGCAAACTCATGGTTCCTAGTCGGATTCGTTAACCACTGCGCCACGACGGGAACTCCTAAGGGTCCAATCTTAGGTACAGCTGCTGGCCTACACCACAGCCACAGCAAGGCAGGATCTGAGCTGCGTCTGAGACTTACACCACAGCTCACGGCAACACCGGATCCTTAACCCACCGAGCAAGGCCAGGGATCGAACCCACAACCTCATGGATCCTAGTCAGATTTTCAGTTTCCGCTGCACCACGACGGGAACACCTAGCTTCCTCCTCTTCTTGAGCCCATCTTTAAGCCTCCTTCTCCCATGTCCAGGGGCTCTGGGCTTTTTTTTTTTTCTTTCTAGAAGAGGAGGAGAGGACAACTGGCGTGGAAGGTAGCGGTCTTCCTGTGAGCTCCTCAGCTGACCTGACGTTTTACTCCTCAGGCTGCCTTGCAACATGGGGTGATCGCTGGCCGCCAGGGCTTTGGGAGCGTCTTTGTGGTGGCCAGTGGCAATGGGGGCCAGCACAACGACAACTGCAACTACGACGGCTATGCCAACTCCATCTACACGGTCACCATAGGTAGCAGCCCGCTGGTCCCGAGCATGCGCGTGTGTGCGTGTGTGTGTGTGTGAGAGAGAGAGAGACTCGGGGGTGAGGGGACTGTGTATCTGGGTGTGCCCGCAGCTTCCTGTGTTTATCTAAACGTGTGTGCACCGTCTTCTCCTCTCTCCGGGCTCTGATAGGGGGACTAGCCCCGCTCTCAGAGGACTCAGGACCTCCTGGGAAGTCCTCCACTGGGAGCACTTGTACCCCGTCCCCTGAGGTCCCCCCACCTCCTCCGCCCACAACCGGGGAGGCCTCTGCTCTGGCCTCTCTTCCCACGGCCACTTCTCTGTCTTTGTGTGTGTGTGCGTGTGTGGAGGGTGGGGGTCACCTGTCCCTTGCTTGAAACCTTCCCTTACTCCCACTAACCTAAATTCTAAGTGAAACGCCCTTTACTTGTACTCCCCACCGTAGCGTTTATATCCCATTTGTGTGTGTGTATGTAGCCGGCTTCCGCTCTGACCGTGGGCTCAGTAGATCAGGTCTGCGGCCTTTGCCATGGCCCCCGAGCCTCACATAGTGTGTGACTCAAGGTAGAAAATGAGTAAATGTTGAAGAAAACGCAAGTGTGAGTGGGTATCTGGGTGGAATGGCCCATTGAAAGCAGGGTCTGAGCCAGAGTTCCCTTTGTGGCTCAGTGGGTAAGGACCTGACGTTGTCTCTGTGAGGATGGGGGTTCAATCCCTGGCTGCACTCAGTGAATTAAAGATCTGGTGTTGCCGCCAGCTGCAGTGTAGGTCACAGATGTGGCTCAGGTCCGGCGTTGCTGTGTCTGTGGCATAGGCCGGCACCTGCAGCTCCAATTCGACCCCTGACCCGGGAACTCCAAAATGCTGCAGGTAGAGCTGTAGAAAGAAAAAAGGGTACGCTCTGCCCGTTGAAGTTGCCTGTCCAGGGGAGGAGTGTGGGCACTCCAAGGGACTTGGACCACTGAGCTCTTTTTTTTTTTTTTTTTGGCTGTGCCTGAGGCATGTGGAAGTTCCCAGGCCAGGGATCAAACCCTTGCCACAGCCATAACCTGAGTCACAGTACTGACAGCATGGATCCTTGATCTCTTGAGCCACCAGGGAACTCCCTCTGAGACCACTGCTTAAACCCAGGACAACCCCCCAGATGATGAATCCAAGATAACCGATGTCATTGTGCCCTCGTCTCAGCCCCCGCGCCCCGGCTCTGTCCGCAGGTGCCGTGGACGAGGAGGGCCGGATGCCCTTCTACGCAGAGGAATGCGCCTCCATGCTGGCGGTCACCTTCAGCGGCGGGGACAAGATGCTCCGGAGCATCGTGAGTGCCCGGGCCCGCAGCGCCCTCGGGCTGCGCGGTCGCGGCCCTTTGTTCCCTGCCTCCTTGTCCTGTCCCTCAGGCAGAGCTGTGTCCCTAAGGGTGGCCCGTAGATATAGCTGCGTAATGGTTTTTATCTTTTAATTTTTACTTACAAAAATGCGTACGTTGGAGTTCCCCTATGGCCTAGCGGTTAAAGGATCTAGCATTGTCACTGTGTGTTGGATTGCTGCTGTGGTACGGGTTCGGTCCTGGCCTGAGGACTTCTGCCTGCCTCAGGTGTGGCCAAAAAAAATGCATGTTGTTCTAGGTGAAATGTCTTCCTTTGGTAGAATGTGGGCTTTGACTAATTTCTGTGGGCTTAAAAAAACAAACAGGAGTTCCCGTTGCGGCTCAGCGGGTTAAGAACCTGACTAGTGTCCGTGAGGGTTCGGTCCCTGGCCTCACTCAGTGGGTTAAGGATCCGGCATTGCCACAAGCCGCGTGTAGCTTACAAATGCGACTCAGACCCTGTGTTGCCGTGGCTGTGGTGTAGGCCGGCAGCTGCAACTCCGATTCAGTCCCTAGCCTGGGAACTTCCATGTGCCATGGGTGCAGCTCTTTAAAAAAAAAAAGGAAAGAAAGAAAGAAAAAGACAAACAAACGATCGTCTTGCCATGTTGCTGTGCAGCCCTTGTGTAAGCGCTGTGAGTTCTGGTCGCGTCCCTCCAGGGTAAAGCCGGTGGTCGTCTTCACAGCCGGGCGGGAAGGGGGTCAGGAAAGTCTCAGCCCAAGAGACAGCTCTTTCCTTGGAGCTGGAATTGGAGTCACAGCAAACAAGAGGCTGGAGCAAGGGAGTGGAGCTTCTCGAGCTCTGGGAACCTGTGAAAGAATTCAGGGTCCAGCGTCTACACCCAGCTGGCTCAGCGCCACCCCAGCCGGTTCATCCTCCCAGAGCTCCCTGCCCTCCGCTGCCGCTGCTGTGACAGATAGTATGGGGACAGGGGGCTTTCTGGAAGACTTGGGCTGGAGCCAGGCGGTGTCAGATTTCTCCAGCGGCCTGGGGTTGGGAGGTCCCTCTGGGGCCACTGGGAATTAGGCTGCTTTGTCTTCCTTTGGGTCAGACTCATTTTCCAAAACTGAAATCTTGTTTTGCTACTAAGTGACTTCTGGTCAACACAATATTCCGAGGCTCAGTGCCAGGCGACCGGCCGCCCCGCCTCCAGCCCTGGGGAGAAGGAAGAAGGGGGCCGACGGGAGCAGAAGGCTTCGCTCAGCAGGCGCGAGTCTGGGCGGGCGCAGTGGGCAGCGCCCCCGCCCCAGCCCGGGGGGCTGGGGAAGGGCAGGAACACACTAGAAGAACTCAAGGGAAACCACTCGTAGCAGCCCCAGCCAGGCACCAAAAAGGCCTCCGAGCACAGCGGTTCCTCTTGCTCTGGGCGCCTGCCTTTTCTCCTCCTGACTCAGCCCCTCTCGCTCACCCCGCCCACCCCCAGCACTTTCCGTCTAAATTGTAATTTATCCAGAAATGAAAGGAGTTCGTTTAGCCCAGCTCCCATTTTGAGGATGTCTTGGCCTTGGAAACCGGTTGCCAGTTTCTGTTCAACGACCTGAGGGCGGGCAGAGGTGCGCCCCCAGCTGCCCCCCGGAGCGGAGCGGGCGCTGCCCTTTCCTGCGGCTGCCCCAGGGCTCCCGCCACCACCGGCAAGTTCACGAGCCTCACGGCTGCATGTACCAGACTGTCACTGTGAGGCTCTTTCCTTAACAGGAAAAAATCAATCTGCTCCCTGGCACAGGCCAGGCTTCCCAGCCGCATTGAGACTCCCCCTTGGAGGGTTTTTCCTCCTCCTGCGAGTCAGTGCGCGGTGTCTGAGGGAAAATGACATCCCTTGGCAGCTGTTCTAACAGCTGGAAGGCGAGCAGTAAGTACAATGGAGAAAGGGCAGCTCTTGGCAGAAGGATGCACCCTCGTTTCTGGCCCAGGAGAGAAGTGTGGAAGAAAAAGATTTTCTGATCTTAGCATCAGCACCGGATACTAGATCGGTTGGCGGGGGGGGGGGGGGGGGGCCAGGGGGGGGCAGATTTAGGCAGCACCCCCCCCCCCCCGGGCTAAACCCTCTGTGGCTCCAGGGTTGATTAGCGCATGGAAAGAACTGGCCATGAAAAGAACTGGACGCCAGACAGGCTGCCTGTCTCCCCCGAGGCATGCCCCCCCACCTCCCACCTCGGGGTCACAGGTGAAGGGAGATAGGAAACCACCCTGAGACACCGGGCCCAGAGCAGGGAGGCAGCTTGGCCTGCCCGGCAGCCCAGGCCAGGGCAGGCAGGCAGTGTGGACACCACGCCCATGCTGAGAGCCCGGGTGGGCAAGGGCACAGCTTCATCTCCCTGCACACTCAGTCCCTTTGTTCACACTGATGTCACTCCAGCCCCTGTCGCCGAGCTGCCAAGTTGGATTTCCTTGACTGGCGCCGTCAGTGTTGTCCCAGCTCCAGCTGGGGCCCAGGAGCTCCCTGGCCACTTCCTCCGTCTCAAAGGGTTGCGAAGATTGGGAGTGAGGGTGGGTGCACGATTTGGGAAGGGGTCGTCAGTGAAGCCGGGGTCAGGAAACCGCCCTCCGCCGGGGAGGCCTCTGCCCTCCGCCTCCTCTCCCCGGACACGCCAGGCCCTCGGAGCGGCCCTTGGGTTTTCCTCGGCTCTCCGCATTGTCCTGTGAGGCCCAGAAGCGTGAGGCGCCTCGTTCGTCCCACCTCCCAGGGGGCCGCCCTCGGGTCAGGACTCAGCCCTCGGGGGAAGGGCCCGTGCGCTCCCTCCGCAGCCCTGTCCTCTCCCTTCCGCCGCCCAGGTGACCACAGACTGGGACCTTCAGAAGGGCACGGGCTGCACCGAGGGCCACACGGGGACCTCGGCTGCGGCGCCCCTGGCAGCTGGAATGATAGCCCTGATGCTGCAGGTGCGGCCCTGCCTCACGTGGCGCGACGTCCAGCACATCATCGTCTTCACGGCCACGCGGGTGAGAGTCTTGTCGGGGAGGATGGCCCCGGCCAGCCTGCCTCAGAGGTTCGGTTCCAGGGACCGGCAGGTGTCGGGGCTTCAGATTCTAGACGCCCTGCGTGTCACGTGCCGCCTCCCTTCCAGTGCCGCGTGTGTAGGGAACAGGGGTGAGGCCCCCACCAGACCACAGGCCCCAACTCACTTCTGCCTGTTCTGCGGCTACCGTTTTACCTGCAGAGGAGAGCTCTGGCCCGGCCCCTGGAGCCCGTGGCCCCCGGCCCCCTCCCTAGAAGGGGGCGTTGGGCTGGTGATGTCACAGGGTCCCAGCTTCCCTCGGAGAATCCGTGCCGAGCAGCCTTGGAGGGAGAATCGGGACCAGACCGGCCAGCAGGGCGAGCAGGGAACCCAAGAGCTAAAACCCGAGCAGCTAACCCGGACCTCTGCCCTCTCAGTACGAGGATCGCCACGCGGACTGGGTCACCAACGAGGCCGGCTTCAGCCACAGCCACCAGCACGGATTCGGCCTGCTCAACGCTTGGAGACTCGTCAACGCGGCCAAGGTGAGAGGGGTCCTGCGTGCGTGACGGAGGCGGGGGCCGAACGCCTAAGATACCGCCTGGCACATCACAGATGCTTGATTCACCTGAGACCCATTTCACAAAGGAAGAAGCAGGCTCAACACTGTATTTAAAGTTTCTAAACCGGTGCTGGAGGGTAAACGGGACCCGAGGATCCTTGGAACCCTCAGGTTCCAGGTTCCAGAATGCTGTGCTTCTCCTCTGCCACCCTGGACACAGCATTTCCTGTGGCTCCTCCACGTGGTGCCGCAGGGAGCAGGCCGGGTGCCCCCGGGGCCTCGGGAGTGAACGGAGGTGATGAGGAGAAACAGGAGGGCTGGGCCCTAAAGGGCGAGGAGATGAGAGTGTGCGTCTGGTTCGTGCACGCGCCATCCCCTCTTCCTTTAACAGATCTGGACGTCTGTCCCGTACTTGGCTTCCTACGTCAGCCCCGTGTTGAAGGAGGACAAGGCTATCCCGCTGTCTGCCCGCCCCCTGGAGGTCCGGTGGAATGGTAAGCGGTCAGCAGAAAGGGGGTTAACCTCAGGCCTGAGGCTCGGGGCGGGGTGAGGACGGAGAAATTACACTCTTCCTCCCTGCCTGCGGATCCTACCCCTTCCCTCGGGCTGAGCTCCAGCCAGACCTCCAGCCAGACCTGTGGAGTCTTCTTTGACCATTTTAGGACATGCTGCTGCTTCTGAGTTGGCTGGCCCCCTGGCTGCTTAAATGAGACCTTTCTCCTGAGTTGCGGGTAGTGGAAAGGAACCCCGAGCAACCGATGAGGAAGGCGGGTGGGAGGGCCGGGCCTCGGGGACGGGCGAGGCCTGAAGGACCCACCAGCCACGCCTTCCACGCGAGGGCCTGGACAGAGCCCTCTCTTCAGCCCAGTGGCCTTTGGTTGAAGCAAAAGAGTTGGGGATTTCTTCCTTTGATCCTCAGGCTTGTCTAATGCAGCGAGGGTCTGCTGAGGCCTGTTAGGGGGTAGGACCCCCAAACTACTGGCCCTCCCTCCGCCCCCGCCTCCATCGCACCCAGGGCCACTGGGACTGCGGGAAGGGCTGGGGGTGCCTGTGGTCAGAGACGTGGCCTTACGTTGAGCACAGAGGCTGAACCCGACCCCCGAGGAGGCGGCGGGATGGGGTCTAGCGCTAGGGGATCGGCTGTCTGTAGGTTTCCCAGCGTTCCCCCTGGAGAGGCTTCCCTGCCTCCAGTTCCCTGGGGACTTTTTTCCTTTGGGGGATTTTGACAAGCAGAGTTATTCACTGTGTTTTGTGAAGAATGAAGCGCGTCATGCTGTGTACCCAAATGGAACTTGGTCCTTGCTTTTCGCGTCCCCCTAGGAAGCGATCAAAACAGAACAGTGGCAAGAGGAGAAATGGCCAAAGGTGGGAGCTGGGAAAGGGGTCGGGCGGCTTCCCTGAGGCGGAGCTGTGCTGGGAGGGGCTCCGCGTCCCCCCGAGACCGCGTCCGGCACTTGCCCGGTTCCCCTCTACGTGGAAGGAAATCCATGGGCCCAGTTCACTGCATTTTCCGTAAAAGGAGTGCTGTCTTGGAAAGGGCATAAAGCATCAGCCAAGGCGGAGAAGTGCAGGAACATTCCCAGGAATGCAGTTCAGTAGAAGCCCTGGGGCTTTGCCCTCGCTTGTCTTGGAGACTGTGTGCCTTTTAACTTTGACCTCCCGTCCAGGGCCGCTTCCTCCCATTTCAGTGACAGAGCAACCCGCCGTGACCACCACCAAATGAGGGGGTCGACCTAGGAGAGGGTCAGGGTCCTTTCCAGCTTCCCACCGGCCAGGGGTGTTCCCCTGACACGTCTGACAGACTTGCCTCGGTAAAGAGGCCCCGACAACCGCTGCTTTGTCTCCAAGAGGCAAGAGAAAGAAGGACCAGTTGTCCTGCGCAGGGGCGCATGGGAGGCGGGGTGGCGGAGGGAGAAGCCTGGAGAGGCGGGAGGCAAGGACGCGGGGAGTTTCGCTGATGGAGCCCTCGGCTGGTTTGGAGGGCGGCAGGCAGGACCGCTGATTTCCGAGGCCAGCGAGTGTGTCTTGGCCTCTGCCGTGACTCCTTCTACCCCGGAGCAGACAGAGGCAGGGGTCCAAGCTGCCGGCAGCGAGTCCAGCAGAGCTGAGCAACCCAGTGCCAGGCAGCCGGCAGAGCCCTTCCCCTCTAGCTGAGTGGTGGTCTTTTTCCCACCAAGTCGTGGGCGGGTCGGCGTCCAAGGACTGGAAGGGGGAATTTTTTACAAAAAGGTGAAGGAAGCTGACCATCCCTGAGATGGAAGAAGAGGTGGCATATCACTAAGACTAGAGCAGCCGAGTCCACGAGAACTTTCTGTGCCGATGGAAATGTGCTGTATCTGTGCTATGCAATTCATGCGGGTCCATTGAAAACTTCAAATAAGCCTGGTGTGGCTGAGGAACTAAATGTTTATGTTACTGTAATTGAATTTCAATGGCCACATGTGGCTGGTGGCCACCTTCTTGGGCAGGACAGCCCTGGGGCAAGACAGCTTGTCACCTCTCCCCATTGGCAGGAGGGTACGGGGGGAAGGGGCGGGGGCCCCTCCGTTCCTCCGGCTCTGACTCTGGGTCTGAAATCTCTACCGGAGGCTAGGAGGGAGGAATGTCTAAAACACACGCAAGGGAGCCTGTGTGTTTATTACAGAAGGTCCTAGGAGTTCCCTGGTGGCTCAGTGGGTTAAGGAACCAGCATTGTCACTGCTGTGGCCTGGGTCACCGTGGTGGCAAAGGTTCAGTCCCTGGTCTGGGAACTTCCTTATGCCACAGCCTTGGCCAAAAAATATATGCAGAGGATCCCAAATGCCACTTGCAATTACCTTCACTCTTGTTTGCAGCCCAAGTGCTGGCCCCCGCTCCCCGGGGCTGAGTCCTGTTCCTTCCGTCTCTGAGTCTGCCTGTGCAGCCCAGTCTTGCCTCTCCGCTCCTTCTTCCTTCTGCCTGCGCACACCCTCAACACACCTGTCAGGGAGCAAACCGGAGTCGCCGCCACCCTCTAATCGCTAACGTTTTCCTATGAACTGACCGAAGCAAGCGTTCGCCTTCATCACCCCCTCCCGGTCTGAAGGCTTACCTGACTGTCACAGTGCCCCCTGCCGGTCGGACCCCAGGGCCAGCTCACAGCTGAGCCTTCTTGCTTTCCAGCCCGACTGAGGAGGCCTGCGCCCCTCTGGCCGCCGCGACCCCCCTGCTCCACGGCCCTCTTCCGGCTTCTCTGCCCGAGGAACCAGGGCTGTGTGTTCGCTCTTCTCGCCGCTTGCAGACTTCAGCGCCCCCTCGGACACATTCCTTGTTCTTGACCCTCCCTGAGGGCCTCTTCCTCAGCAGGACAGCGAGGCTAATGGCTTCGGCTGCCGCCTCGCCTCTCCGCGGGCGCCCCTCGCTCGGGCCACACCTCTTGTTCTGATCGCTCACCAGGGAGAGGGTTTCCACGAGATTATGGGCAAGTGGCGGCCTGGGATGTTCCGACCGGGTGGCGGGGAGGGGGCGGGGGGCCGGAAAGGACCCCAACTTGCCAAAGGCGGCATAGTGACAT
Organism: Catagonus wagneri; assembly: GCA_004024745.2. NCBI lineage: Eukaryota > Metazoa > Chordata > Mammalia > Artiodactyla > Tayassuidae > Catagonus > Catagonus wagneri. Next base: position 3,974,011 of record PVHT021183653.1, on the reverse strand, counting down.
GAGCATCATCAGCTGAGATGGGCGCCTTTTATGTGCCACGCACTGGTCTAAGTATTAACTCACTTAATATCCTAACTCTTTTAGTTCGAGTAACATAACCCTTGTGTTCTCGCAGGCACGAATCCCCGAACCCACACTAACTCTTGCGTTCTCACGTCCAGGCCCCTGCACACACCAGTAAGCACCGGCATGCAGCGCGCCGGCCGCACGCGCGCCGATGCAGACCAGCACCTGCGGGGCTCCTTTTGGACTCCGTGGTGTTCTGTCCTGCTTGTCACGTCACCTACTCTCCGCTAGCCCCTTTCGTGCCGTGTTAACGCTCTCCTCCAACCAGGCCAGGAGTGTTTTCCTCCGTTTCTGAATTGCTCTGTGCTGCTGGATATTCCATCAATACACTGCATTTAAAATGTACAACGTTTTAGGTTTCGTTATCACCTCTCAGAGGCCAGCTTGCTTTCCAAGTTTTTCTCATTTCTCTCGGTGCCATTATTCTCCAGGGCTCCCAAACTCGAAGTCTGGGCGTTTCCAGTCCTTCTGTATCCCTTGCTTCTCTAGTCTTTCCTCTGCAACCTCGCCTTTCATTTATTTCTCTGAAATGTCTCTTTTTGTTTGTTGTTTTGGCCTTATCCGCGGCATGTGGAAGTCCCCAGGCCAGGGATTGAACCCCTGAACTAGTGCAGTGACAACACCAGATCCTGAATGCACTGAGCCACATGGGAACTGCCATTTCTCTGAAATGTCTCTCGATTGACTGACTCATTCATTCCCAGTATATGAGGCCGACCCCGTCCCAGGCGCTGCACTAAGTATAGGGGTTCAGAGATAAGACAGGATTCCTGCCCTCGGAGAGCTCGCAGTCTGGCAGGGAAGACAGCGCCGCCTGCAGGTGGAGCAAAGCGTCCAACCCCTGCAGTGGAGATGGCGCAGGTGCCTCCTGCCGCCCGGAGGACACAGGAGGGCTCGCAGAGCCACTGTGACTGACCTGAGCCCCACCAGAGGGGAGCAGAAAGGGACATCCAGGCAGTGGGGCAACACCAGGCGCGTCCACGGTATCTTCAGGGAGCACAGGTCACGTGGTGTGGCTGGAGCGTGGCTCGGGAGGGGCGGAGGAGGGCCTGAAACTCGGGTGGCAGGGCCGCGTGGAGCCGTGTCTGCCAGAGGTTGGCCTTTACCCTGAAGTCTGTGGGGAGCCTTGGAGATGAATTATCACAGCTGCGGTTGGCAGTGGGGAGAAGGAGGGCAGTCAGATTCCCAAGCCTCTGCCTTTAAGAGATAACGTGCAGCAGCTTCGCTGCCGAACAGATGTGATGGTGCCCGGGGGTCCTGTCAAGAGAGTCTAGGGCGGGGAAGAAGCGGGGATACTGATGAGACACGACTGGCCTGTGTTGCTAATTACTGAAGCAAGACGCTGAGAAAATCTGTTCTGTTTTCATATATGTCTGAAATGTTCTGTAGTAAAAATTTATATGTGTAAATGTATATATAAATATATTAGCTTGATGGAGTTCCCGTCGTGGCTCAGCGGAAACGAATCTAATTAGTATCTATGAGGATGCAGGTTTGATCCTTGTTCAGTGGGTTAAGGATCCGGCGTTGCCATGAGCCGTGGTGTAGGTCACAGACTCGGCTCAGATCTGGCGTGGCTGTGGCTGTGGCGGTGGTGTAGGCCAGTGGCTACAGCTCCAATTCAACCCCTAGCCTGGAAACCTCTATATGCCACCGCCAGTGCGGCCCTAAATATATTTTTTGCTTTGAGTAACTGATGAGATGGGGTGTCATCATGATGAGGTCCCATGATTGCATCGTGAGGACGTCACGTGAGACCCCAGGAGGAACTGCAGATCTGGGCCAGGGCCACGGAGGATTTAGAACTGAGGAAGAGAACTTGGCCTCTGCGGTGTGCCAGGCTTCTGTGCAACATCTAAAGGTTGTATTCAGAAAGCAGTTGAGCGGATAAGTTTGAAAGTCTACTGGAGGCAATGGTTTGGGAGTTACCAGCACAGAAATGGAAGGAAAAGGTCTAGGAAAGGAGGAGATGCCTGGAGTTGGGGAGACAAGGCTAAACGAGGACGTAGGACATGGGCAGACAGCAGAGGGATGGACAGAGAGAAGCGGCCTCAGTAGGAAACTGAAAAGAGAGGCCCGGGAGGTTGGAGAAGAAGCCGGAGGGTGTTGCCCGGGAGTCTAGGGCAGGGCTGACGGGCGAGGGCAAGCAGACAAGGGCCGAGGGCGTCTCTGCTTACCAAGGAGGCTGCTGGTGACCTTAAGAGGAATACTTTGTTCAGTACATTCATGGGGGCAAAAGCTAGATTGCAATGGACTGAACAGTTCGTGGAGGTGGGAGATTTCTGGTTAAAGATGGCAAGTTGGGAGTTCCTGCTGTGGCGTGGTGGCTTAAGAATCTGACTGCAGCAGCTCAGGTCACTGCAGAGGCGCAGATTTGAACCCGGGCCCGGTACCGTGGGCTAAGGATCCGGCATTGCCACAGCCGTAGCTTAGGTCACAGCTGGGGCTCAGATTCAGTCCCTGGCCCAGGAAATTCCACGTGCCATGGGTGTGGCCATAAAGTTTAAAAAAAAAAATGGAGATGACAAATTGAACAAACATGTGCTTTTATCTCTGCTTTCTCCCAAACGTTCACCAAAATAAGCATGAAGGAGCAGAAGTGGTATAAGCACAAGGACAAAGAGCATGTGCGAGGGCACCACAGCCAAGGAGAGATTGCAACACATTTTTGGAAGATGGGAAATGAATGGAGAAGTGAGCAGGGCTAAGAAAGTTGCAAACCACATACCCGCAGGGGCGATCCCAAGCAACAAGCCCAGTCACGCCACAGAACCCCAAAAGGCTCAGGACTCAGAGGCCCCATGCACTCCAGAAGACAGAGACGAGGTAGGAGAGTAAAACTAGGGGTCATTTAAGGCCAACTGGGAGTTCCCGTTGTGGCTCAGTGGTAATGAACCCGACTAGTATCCATGAGGATTTGGGTTCGATCCCTGGCCTCACTCAGTGGGTTAAGGATCTGGCGTTGCTGTAAGCTGCAGTGTAGACTGCAGAAGCAGCTCGGATCCCTCATTGCTGTGGCTGTGGCATAGGCTGGCGGCTGCAGCTCCAGTTCAACCCTAGCCTGGGAACATCCATATGCCACACATGCAGCCCCGAAAAAGCAAAAAACAAAGTTAAAATCAGTTAGGGTAGATGCCCAGGTGTCTTTGTGCATTCTTAGCAGTCAACTGCCGGCCTCTCCCTGATCCTGGCAGGGGCTGGGGAGTTTATTCTCCAAAGTCTGGGGCCCCCGGTACAGCAGAAGATGGGAGGCAGAGTGAACCTTAAACCAATAAACCTTGAACTACAACGGGGACATTTTACAAATAAGGGAACGAATCTAATTCTCGGGGCTAGTAAAGGGCAGATGCTGGGATCTGAACCCAGCCTGGGTGGCTCCAGAGCCCAGGCTCTTAACACCAGTGGGCGGAAGTGAACAGCCGACAAAGGGTTTGTTTGCTTTTCCTTTGCAGCAGGAGAGAAGGTCCAGCCAGGGAGACATATAATTGGGCTGAGCCAGCGCCGGCCCTTTGCCAGATAGTTACTGTGAAAGGAAAAAGCTAGGGGAGCCTGAGAACGGACATAAGAGCGCGTCGGAGAGATGGTTGTGGGACCGGGCAGCTTTGAGGGAGGGGCCTGATGGCTCCCTTGAGGCGCAAAAAAATGAAGGGGTCAGGAGGGCGTGGAGACGGTGGAGGGCCAGGGGGTTGCTTTCGGAGAAGGTGGGACATTGGCTTCGACGAGTTGACAGAATTAAGAACTCAGGCCCGCACAGAGACCCGCGCAGAGAGAGGGCTAGGTGGGTCTTTACCAACCCGGGATCAAGAATCACGGGAGCCTTTTTTGTCTTCATTTTTGCTCAGCTACTTTTCTGTCTTCAGTTAATTTGCATTGCTTGTGTAATAAACCCACACTGGAAGTTACCGATCCGCTAAGCATGGAGCCGAGCTCCGGGTGATGACAGGGCCCGGGTCCGGTCGACCAGGGACGGAGAAGGCAGAGGAGTGACGTGGCGGCCCGGATAGGCGGTCCCCGCAAACACTGGTGGCCAAGTGGGGGATGGGCGGTGAGCGCAGTGACAGGGCACCGAGCTGGGGGGCCAGCAGGCACAGGGAGAGCAGGCAGCGGCGTCACAGGAAGCCCCAGCCCTCCCTCCCTCTTTCTTCTTGGATCAGTTATCCACGCTCGCACCCCCTCAGCCCTAGAATAAGGCAGTAGCACTTCAGCCGGCCTTCCTGTCACCTCTCTCTCTTCTCCGATTCAGCCTTCCCACAGCTGTTAAGAGTAACCTTCCTTTAGCACTTTTTTTTTAACTCCATCCTTGCTTTGTAATCTGTAACAGCTCTCAGTTGCTTGTTTAAAATAAAATGCCTAGGAGTTCCCTGGTGGCCTAGTAGTTAAGGACCTGGAATCCTCACTGCTGTGGCAAGGGTTATGGCTGTGGCGAGGGTTCAGTCCTTGGCCTGGGAACTTCTGTGTCCTTGAGGACGCATGTTCGATCCCTGGCCTCGCTCAGTGGGTTAAGGATCAGGCGTTGCCCTGAGCTGTGGTGTAGGTTGCAGACCTGGCTCAGATCTGGTGTTGCTGTGGCTGTGGTGTAGGCCGGCGGCTACAGCTCCTGTTAGACCCCTAGCCTGGGAACCTCCATGTGCCATGGGTGCGGCCTTAAGAAGACAGAAAAAAAAATTGCATATTGCCCTTACTGTGAGACTTGTTCTTTCCACATGCCATTTCCCTTTCTAGAATACCCTCTACCAACGTGCTCTGCCAGTCTGTGTTCATTTCCTTCCTCGGAGTGTATCTCACGGCCGTGTGCCTGAGCCCAGATGACTCATCTCTGTTCGGGCTTCAGTTATAGACCTCATGCCACATCACTCTCCACTTCCATGTCCAGCTTATCCTTCTGTTCCCAGCATCTAGTACAGTGCCTGAAATGTAGGAGGTACTCGGCGAATTATTTTGTTGGTGAATGGATGATGGAAATCGCTCCATCTGGTTCTCATAGCGTGTGTCTTAGGTTCGTTCGTGTTGTCTTCCCAACTGGACTGTAAACCAGATTGCAAATTGAAAGCAGCAACTGCATCCCACTTGCTGGGGTGTACCAGGGTCAGTCAGGGTTGCCGTAGCTCTTTGTCTGTGTCTTCAGTGAGTGTGTGCTTCTGCGTATGTTTGGGGAGAAGTGAGGGCGTAAGTGTTTCTGGGGCTGGTTTCCCAGCCACCCAGCCTGACTTCCCACAGTCAGCAGGACGGACCTGGAGATGTCGGGGCTGAAGACCCTGGAGCACGTGGCCGTGACGGTCTCCATCTCTCACCCGCGACGTGGCAGCTTGGAAGTGAAGCTCTTTTGCCCCAGTGGCATGATGTCCCTCATCGGCGCCCCCCGCAGTATGGACTCGTACGTACCTGTGCCGTCACCTGGCCTCTCTTTGCGACAAGGGCCTTTTCCAGGAAAAGATACGGGGGACACGGACCCTGACGTTATTATGTGTTTTGTTCAAGTGCTTACAGCGTGCTTGGCACTACACTTTCTGTACGTTTTCTCTAATCCTGGGAGGAACAAGGTAGAGACTTGTAACCTCCTTTTACAGATGAGGAGACAAGTCACAGAGCTAAGAAGTGCCTGAGAAAGTAACTGTTAGTCTAGATCTATGGGACTCCCGAGCCTGTGTTCTCTCCGCGTTTGCTTTTTCCGCCGCCCCTCGCTGACACCAGTACCTCGTCCCCCGAGACCCCAGGGGCGAGGGACAGCGCCTGAGGGCCCTCTCGGCGCCCGCCCCGTGGCTGAGGCGCAGACAGCTGCTGCTGCAGTAGGAGGTGCTCCTGGGCGAAGGGGTCAGTTCCCTGCCCCAGGCCTCGGTCTTGCCCACAGGGACCCCAACGGCTTCAACGACTGGACCTTTTCCACCGTGCGATGCTGGGGGGAAAGAGCGAGAGGGACCTACAGACTCGTCATCAGGGACGTAGGTAAGCCTGCCCGCCCCCTCGGGGCCCTGCCTTCCGCGATACTGCCGTCTGGTCCCTCTGGATCTCAGCGCCCTGTAGCAGTTGTGGAGTAACTAGGTTTTGCCATCAGGCCAAGAAATGCGCGCCATCCAAAACAGCGGGCCTTGACACCTAAGGTTGCTTGTGTGCTGCCTCCCATATTCCTCGGAGAAGTGACGGATCCGTTTTTCCTCAGGGTAGCAACACAGTTTCCTTGTGAAACCACATTTCAAGTTCTTTCACACATAACCAGCCTCCGGCCAGCCCCGGTGGGCAGGTAAGGGCAGGACTGACTCTCACCATTTTTTTTTTTTCTTTAAATTGAGGCCCACCGAGGTTTGAAGTGACTGCTCTGAGGTCACGTGGTATTTCAGGGCAGAGACTGGAAGCTGCGCCCAACCCTCCCAGCTCCCTGCCAAGCTAGGTCAAGCCTTTGACTTAGCAGATGACCTTTATTTTTTCCCCAAGCAAAATCCCAGCTGAAACCCCAAAATATGAAAGAGGCAGAACGTTTCTGCTTTGGATTCCCACCTTCACCCGCCCCCCCCTTCCACTCCTAAGGGGCACGTCGGCAGCAGCCCGGGGTCGGTGGGACCCAGACGACTGCTGTGGCCGCTGCGCCCCTTCGGGGTCCGAGGCAGGCACGGCCCATGCTGGTCGCAAGGCCGTGGCTCACGGGCTGCCCCCCGCGCTCTAGGAGATGAGGAGTCCCAGGCCGGCGTCCTCCGCCAGTGGCAGCTGACCCTCTACGGCTCCGTGTGGAGCCCAGCAGACATCCGGGACAGACAGAGGTAGGTGGAGACGCGTCCGAGGGAGGGGGCCTGCTGGGCTGGGGCAGGCCACGTAGGGAGCGCCACCTCCCTGGGCTCCTTCGCGCGGCTGAGAAGGGCCCGCGTGTCTTTGCTCCTGCGCAGGCTACTGGAAGGCGCCATGAGTGGGAAGTACCTGCATGATGGCTTCACGCTGCCCTGCCCCCCCGGGCTGCAGATCCCCGAGGAAGGCAGCTACACCATCACGCCGAACACCCTCAAGGTACAAGGCTCAGCCTGCGAGCGGGCGGGGACGTCTGGGGGACGCTGTCCTCGCTGGGCGGCTCGAGGCGACTTGGGGAACGAGGGGTTGGGAAGACCTGGCTCCCCACCCTACCTGCTGACTCTCCAGGGCATTCCTTTTGTTTTGTCCTGTGTTTTGTTTTTGTTTTTGTCTTCTTGGGACCGCACTCACGGCATATGGAGGTTCCCAGGTTAGGAGCTACAGCTGCCGGCCTACACCGCAGCCATAGTAACATGAGGTCCAAGCAGCGTCTGTGACCTACACCACAGCTCACAGCAATGCCAGATCCTTAACTCACTGAGCAAGGCCAGGGATCGAACCTGTGTCCTCCTAGATGCTAGTCAGATTCATTTCCACTGAGTCATGATGGGAGCTCCTGTCCTGTAGTTTTTGTTTGTTTGTTTTTTTTTTTTTTTTTTTTTTGCTTTTGTTTCGGCCGTCCATGCATCAGCTTGATGTGGGATCTCGGTTCTCAGAACAGAGATTGACCCAAGCCATTGCAAAGTGCCTAATCGTAACCACTAGACCGCCAGGAAACTCCCTTGAGGGCATTCCTTGGGGTGGAGGGACACCAGGAGTGGCTTGGGGTGGCAGAGGCGGCCCCTAGAAGGAGGGAGCCTTTCTGTGCTCAGGGCTCTGGGCTGAGGAAGGCTGTAGGCTTTGGGAAGCCATGCCTACTTAGGCGTTTGACTTTCCCCCAGACCCTGGTGCTGATAGGCTGTTTCACCGTCTTCTGGACCATCTACTACCTGCTGGAGGTGTGCCTGAGCCAGAGGGACGTGGCCTCTCACCCGGTTTGCAGGAGCGGACCCTGCCACTGGCCCCAGCAAAGCCGAAAAGCCAAGGAGGAGGGGACAGAACTAGAGTCCGTGCCGCTTTGCAGCAGCCAGGATCCAGGTGGAGTGGGGACGGAGAGCGAGGGCCCTCCTGCCCCCTCCAGGCTCCGCGCCCCAGACCTGCTGGATCGGGGGGACAGGAGCCTGTCCCAGAGCAGACGTTCCCTGGACTGCCCTCAGCACCTGCCCCCAGACCTGCTGCAGGGGAAGGGGGAGCAGATTTGCTGACCCAGGGCCCGACAGCCTACGTGGGACGGACCCCTCCGTTCTAGACCTCCTTCCAACGCCCCAGGAGTGCTGGGGAGAAGGCAGCCCGGATGCTCAGAGCGGGGACCAGAGGCCGAAAGAGCCCCGCCAACCAAAGACTGCGCTCAGGGAGGCCAGGGGCCTTCGGAAGATTAAGCTGCAGAGGAACAGTGCCTGAGAACAGTCCGGCAACAGCCGCGAGACCTGCCAGCCACCGAGCAGGAGCTTTGGGTGAGAAGGTCTGGGACCAGGGCTTGGTGCCGCCACCGGGCGGTCCTCCATCCTCGCTTCTTCAGGGCAAGCCGGGGTGTGGGTCACAGGGACCCTCAGCCACGCGTGACCAGAGGAGCGTCTCAGCCGAAACATCACTGCAGCCTCTTGGGAAGAGGCCTTAGGGGTGGAGGCTGGGACGAGTCCCGGATACGTCTGTCCGTTCCGTGACCTGGGGGCCAGAAACAGAGCCCTTTCCTCTCCCCTCCCCGCTTCCAGCCTGAGCCTTGGACCTTGGACGTGCTGGTACGGCAGTCAGCCCTCCGCTCAGCACACTTGCCCTGAAAGCAGCTGCCTCCTTAAGCCCTGATCAGAAGCCAACCTTGAACACACCCCGGACCCCTCCACCATCACCCCCTACCCTTCATCCTGAAGGATCGGTACGACGCCCCAGCCAGCCAGGCACGGCCGCCAGGCCCGGGCTGCTTCCCTGGGGCGGTCCGCGGCAGGACTGGGGCAGGTGGAACAGGTGTCGGTTCAGTCCCCGCCCCTCCGGCCCTGCGGCCACCCCGTCTTCCTTTGCAAAGTGCTCAGGGAAATGGTCTTGCCCACGAGAAGCCAGCCGCCTGCCCGCCAGGCTGCGGCTCTTCCATTCTCGGCCTCCTCTCCTCTTCTGAGCTAGTTGGCTGATTGATTTTTTTTTTAAACGCTTAAGATTTGGTTTTCTCTTTTCACAGCAACATTTTGTTGAATATTTTCTGCGCAGCTTTTCCAAAATAAAGACCTTCCACACAGTTCTAGCCCCTCCCTTCTCCTTTTGGCCACCTTCCCAAAGCTAATGCAAGTCACCAGGCTGCCCTTCTTTCCTTGCAGTCACCACAGTTCGCCCCCTGCTTCCACCCCCTGGGATCCCAGGAGGCAAGGGGTCCTCCAGAGAAGGGCAGCCAGGAGCCAAAGCCCAGCTGCCTGCCTGTTCCCGGCTCGGCCTTCGTGGAGCCAGAACAGAAGTGACTAAGGCAAATCAGACTGCCAGCCAGGCCTGAGAAAAGATTGATGTATATATTTTTTTTCCACTTTGAATTTCAACCCCCAAAGTGTTCCAGCAAAAAAATGGGGGGAGGTTGGGCTGGGTCTCCTTCAATGGGCATCTGCTGCCAAGGAGGACGGTGGACTTGCCCACACCCAGGCCACCGCCAGCCCCCGTCTCCCCGGCCCAGCCCGGGGCGCGGAGACGGCAGAGCTGATGGAGGGACCGGGAGCTGGGCCGGGGGAGCAGTGCTCTGGGGTAGGACGCTGGGCTGAGGCTGAGGGGTGCGGGCGAGCTGCCCGAGTGCAGTCACCTTTGCTCAGTGATGGAGCCTCGAAGCTTGGCCAGGGCTGAAGGAGCCACATGGGTGAGGGTGAGGCGGGCGAGGCGGGACGGCTGCGGCCAGCGAGCTGGGCAGGCGCGGGGCTGGGCGCGCCCCACGCCCTCTAACTGATGATCTGCCGAGGTCGTCCGTAGCCTGTCATGCCCGCCTGGGAGGCCCCTCTGTTGCTGCCCATCTGCAGGCCGATGACATGCTTTCCCTCCTGCAGCTGGCTCTCTGTGAATTCCCGCTTATGCTCCTGGGCTTTTCTGGAAGAGGAGGAACCGGGACAAAAACTTGTCGGGACTGTGCATTTTCTACCTGTCTTTTTTTTTTTTTTTTGGCTTCTCCCAGAGCATGTGAAACTTCCCAGGTACAGCAGCGACACGAGCCACTGCAGTAACAATGCCAGGTCTTAACCCGCTGAACCACAAGGGAACTCCTCCACTTGTCTTTTGTTTCCTGTTACTTCGCCGTTTCACCGCTCTTGTTTCCTTAACCTCGCTGGCCCCACAGCCCAGGCCAAAGAGATTGCCGGAGACACGAATGCGGAAAGGAGTCAAGAAGTATTCAGGACCCGTCTCCCCCCATCCTAGACCTTCACTTCACACCTTCCTGGCTGGCTGCTTCCCTGAATCATTGCACCGATGGGTTAGCCCAGGCTGCCGCCCATCTCCCAACTCCTGCAGAGCCCCAAGCTTAGGGTACAGGGAACCCCTGGCAGCCACGTACTTCATAAACCAGTTGGGGTCTCCACGGTAGTGTCCGTCATTCTTGGTCACAGCCAAGCTGCCCAGGGCCATCAGGGTCCTCTGCACCGCTGCCAGGTCTTTGCCTGTGAGTAGAAAGAAGGGAGGGAGACGACCTTTAGGACTGTCTAAACAAGATCCCAAGGCGGGGCCTGCCCCACGTCTCAGAAAAATGACCAGCCCAGGGGCAAAGAGCAAAGTGGAAGGAGGCACAGCGGACCCTATGGTACGCCCTGCAGCGGGGGCTTCTGGCCTAACCCACTTCCACTGCGCAAGCCTCACTCGCCCCCGCCTCAGCCCTGTCCTCCACCGGCCTCTCCGCTCCCCTTCCCTCTGTACCTTCAAAGAGGTCAACAGTCTGGAACACGTCCGTCTTGGTGACACCGTAGTCCTCCGCGGCCTTTAGGAACTGAGCCACCTGCTCCATCTGCTTGAAGACCATGGAGGGCGGGTTCTCCGGCACCTTCACGGGTTTGGAGCCATCAGGATACAGGCTGTTGACCAGCTTGCTCAGAATCTGCCAGACAGAGGAGGCAGCTTGGCACTCAGGTCAGAGGAGGCCCAGCCCTGCGACTCGGCAAGATGGCACGGCCCCGGCCCTCTGCCCCAGATGCCACTCACCACGCCGTTCTTCAGCCAGACCTGGAAGCCCAGGCGCCCACGGTCCGGGCGCCCCACATCGGGGCCGCACTGCACTATGATCCACTCCACCAGCCGCTCCTCCAGCTCCTCGTCGTACTTCTTCTCAATTTTGGACTGCACTTCTCGGCTCATGCCATAGGAAGGACCCTTGTTGGCCATGCTGAGGGGAAGCTAAAGCAGCAAAGCCAGTGCAGGGAGAGGGTCAGAGAACCGCTCTGCTGCCATTGGTGCCGGGCGCGGCGGGTTGTGGAAGCGGGGACACCCTAGCTGGTTATCTAGCTCCCCTCGCTTCCTGACTGTGTCTCCTCAGCACTACTCACCTGGGCCGGGCCGGTCCCCGCAGCCCAGGGAGCCTCTCTGCAGATTTTGGCGGTCTAGAGCAGGAATTATATAACCAGACAGTCATATTTTAGGCTTTGCAGTCTAAGGTCTCTGCCACTGTAGCATCAGATCGGCCTTAGGTAGTAGTACCGGGACAGCTGAGTGGAGCTGGTTTCCAATAAAACTTGTACACAGGCGACAGCCCGCATTTAGCCCATGGGTTTGACAGCCCCAGTCCAGCACATTCTTTCTTTGCCAAGATTGGCCACAGAGCCACTAGCGGGCCTTCCCACAGAGGCCACATTGCCCCCCAGACTAAAGCCATCAAATATCTTTGTCCAGCTCAGTGTGAGGTGGCCTGGTGGCTCAGCCTCAAGTTACGGAGGTACCGCCAACCCTCCCTCTCTCCCTTCAACCTCTTGCCCAAAAGCGAGAACCCCAAAACTTCAGCTCTGCCAGCTCAGCTCAGCCTCCGGCCTGCAGCTAAAGAAGCTGGAGCTTACCCACCTAAGGGCTGCAGAGCCCAAGAGCCTCTGGCCCAGAAGCTGCATCTCCCCAGGGAAGTCAGATGAGCAAGGGCCTGCCAGTGGGGCACCCATGGACTTGCCCTCGCGCCCTCGGGCGCTCACGGCTGTGGTAGCTTGCCAATCAGGAAGCCAGAGTTCTCCAGGGCCGCGCGCCAGGAAACAGCCAACCAGCGCACGGGGCCCTCCCTGTCCAGACTGGCAGCAGCTGCCGCCGGGGCCCAGGGCTGGTCCTGCTCAGGAGAGCCCTACCAACAGCTGTTCCCGTGGCAGCCGGGGTGTGGGTGTGCCTGGTCAAGGGGAACCTGCCCCGGCCTCAGGTATCACCCCGGGGGTGGCCCAGAGTTTGTCGGAAGAGCTCTTCACAAGAGGAAACAAATGAGGCCAAACCATGGGAGGGAGGGAATGCTCTGAGGATGGAGGAAGCCCCCCCGCCAGCTGCCTCTCTCCTCAGAGCCCAGCGCCCCCCCCCCAGCTACCTCCCCCCGCCCCGTGGGAAGCCGTGAACTTCACCACTTCCCAGGGTCCCAGCTCAGCTGCCAAGCCCCCGCCCTCCTTCCCCCGTCTGCGCGGTGAGGATAATGTCATCTGCCTCAGGAGGCACTGCCCGTGCCGACCGACACACTGGCCCTCAGCAGGGCGCCTCAAAGCGTCAGTTTCTGCCCCCAGAGCCGCCGGAGCAAGCGCTCCTCCCGCTCCAGCCTCCGCCCCGTTTCCAAATCATTCCCTGAAGGGACAGCAAAGTTCCGGAGAAAGAACACGAGAAGGGCCCCTCTAAACTCCAGCCCCGGGGCAACTCGCTTCTTCCCGAGACCGTCTCTCCCGAGACTGTTTCCTTATTTGTAAAGTGAGGGCTGGGCCGCCCGGGAGGATGCGCGTCTCGGCGCCTCCCGCCCCTCCCCCGGCCGGGCTGCGAGGAATCCAAGGCCAAGTCCGTCCCGCCCCCTCCTCCGCGCCGCCCCTCCCTCCTCCGCGCCGCCCCTCCCTCCTCCGCGCCGCCCCTCCCTCCTCCGCGCCGACCCCCCTCCTCCGCGCCGACCCTCCCTCCTCCGCGCCGA
>PVHT021183653.1:3922585-3959996 GCA_004024745.2 Catagonus wagneri | reverse complement strand
GACCCCCTTCCCCCGCGCCGCCGTCCCAGGCCGCACGCATGCGAGGAACAGGGTGCAAGGAGAGTGTGTTCCCCACTCCGCGCTTCCAGTCTCGGGAAATTCACGACAGGCAAAGGGTCAAGGCTCACAATGACAAGTCCACAAAAGCTGCAGCCCTGGATCCCGAGACAACATTCGGATTTTGTTCAGAACGAGGGAGGGGGGTGAAAGGCACCCCCGCCCACACCCGGCCTCCTCCCTCCTGGTCAAGAGTCTGAAAGTGGAGGGTTCCAAGAGGTCCCTCAAAGTCTTCTGACCAAGCCCTCCCCAGTCCCACCCTAGAGCTGCTGGGGCGGCCCGATGGCCGGGTGGCCCACCCAGGGGCCTTTCCAGGCGAAGGCTCTGCGACAGGATGAACAGAGCAGCCTGAGGCTCTGCTCTGACCCTCCAGCCCCGTGGGCCCCGTCAGCCTCCCCTCTCCTGAGAGAAAACAAGTCCAGCTGCAAAGGGGCAGGGGCACCTCCTACCAGCAGGAAGCCAGAAAAACAGGCAGAACCAGGGGTCTCTGCAGGACCGATGCGCCCCTCTCTGAGCACGTGTGGATCTGAGATGGCAGGAGGGGCAGCTCATCTAAATTCTGGGGACAGGAGTTCACGCTGTGGCACGAGTGGGATGTGCAGTGTCTTGGGAGCTCTAGGACAAAGGTTCAATCCCCCACCCAGTACAGTGGGTTAAGAATCTGGTGGTGCCGCAGCTGCGGCTTAGGTGGCAACAGTGGCTTGAATCTGATCCCCGGCCCGGAAACTCTGTATGTCATGGGGTGGCCAAAAAAAAAAGTAAATTCCGGGACAGAGGAGACCCGACCTACTCACTGCTGCCCTTTGAATGGCAACCACCAAGGGGAACCAGCCAGCCCCCTTGGGAAGGCCCAGCCCGGCTGGTCTGCACCACCCAGGCAGTGCCCACTCCTAGTCCTCTGCCTGGGGCGTGACCTCCCACTCGGAACACAGAGGGAGCTGTGTACCTGACCAGGCAGCTCCCTCACTGTCCCCGCACCTGTCCCCCAGCCTGTTCCGGGATACAAGGGCTCTGTGGTCCTTGCTACAGCCTCAGTTGCTAGAGCAGCTCTCCTGTGCTGCTGGGGACCCACCAGTGGGACTCGGCTCTCCAGCATCGGCATGCCCCACCTACCCACCTCCTCCTAGATGGACAGCAGACGACAAGCCTTGGGCCGAAGTCGACACCACCTGAGCCTATCACACCCCCTGTGGGTGTGACTGTAGCTGAAAATGGGAAGCTTTCCTCAGCCCGGTTCCCAGGTTTCCACCATCAATCCCTCTGCACCAGCCAAGTCTCCCTGGGCATTTCAATAAACCTAAGCCTGCCAGTCTGAGGAATACGGGGCTCCAGCAGCCCCCTCCCACCCATCAAGCTAGGACCACCTCCCCAGGTGGAGATGAGGGATGCACGCTGACTCAGAGGGTGGACTTTTCCAGCCAGGGAGCCTGAGAGCCCTCCTGCAATCCCACTGCAAGACCCACTGCGGCTGCCAAGCCCCCCGCCCAACTCCGCTCCAGCCCTTGGACAAATGCACTTACAGGATTCCTTCGGGCTCGCAGGAAGGAGTGAGTTCTGTCTGGACTTGGACAGACAGGATGGGGCGCTGGCTGGGTGAGGGGTTTAAAGGGCTGCCGCCCCGATGATGTCAGCCTCCCCCGCCGGCTCACCCCGACCCCCTCCCTGCCAGAAGAAACCGGCTCCTTCTCCACCCCCGACCCCCCCAGTGACTCCACACAGGCTCCATATTTGGGGAAAGACACCAAGTTGGAGCAGTCTACCGGGGGCTGCCCGAGACATTCTCCGCGTGCTTTGGAGATGCAGCGGGCGGGGGCGGGGCCGTGCTGCCGGCGGGGAGCCGCCGGGAAAAGCCTTTTATGGACAGGAGGACCGCGAGGTCTTTCCCTGCTGTCTGGACTTCGGGCTGCTCCGTCGGCACCGTTCCCTGCCTCCGAGTTCGAGGGGAGGGGGAAGTTCAAGAGGGGCGGGCCAGAGAAGGAGGAAAGAAGCTAGTCTGGGGGGACTCACCAGCCACCTGTCCTGCTGGGCTTTCTTCTCCGGC
Source organism: Catagonus wagneri (assembly GCA_004024745.2). NCBI lineage: Eukaryota > Metazoa > Chordata > Mammalia > Artiodactyla > Tayassuidae > Catagonus > Catagonus wagneri. The sequence goes on along the minus strand of PVHT021183653.1, from coordinate 3,957,898 downwards.
GGGAGAAGGGCACTCTCCTCTCCTGAGGGCCGGCTCCCTGCCAGGCACTTCGCGAACGCGCTCACTTTATGCTCACAGCTGCGTCCCGGCAGCGTGATTATGACCCCATTTTAACAAATGAGGAAACAAGGCTTGGAGTGCATCGTGCCCAGGGCCGCGCGGTGTGCGCCGAGGGGCAGAACACGGGCACCCCTGCCGCCCCCGCCCGAAGTGGGCTGCAGAGGCCGTCAGACCCACCCGTCCAGGCCACCTGCTCAGGGCGAGGATGGGGTGGGTCTTCGGTTACATGCTTCGGTCGGGAACGGGATGTGAGGGTTCAGCGATTGCTCAGTCGACCCCGGCCCCCACCCAGAAGGTCTCCAGGGCCTGAGACACCGACACGGGGGTGGGAAGCCTGGGCTGCCATTACTCCTTCCTGCGTCCTAACAGTCCCTACCTACCCTGCAACGCGGACTGGACCCCACCGCCAGGAAGGAGACCCGCTCCCATCTTGCTTCAGGAGCCTCGGGGAAAGGACAGGCGGTGAAGAAAGGGCCGAGACCGCCAGTGGGGTCTCCGGGCTGCCGGCTGTGACACCCCTCCCACCCGCGGGCAGCCGGGCAGGGAGGAGCTAGCACTCCGCCACGCAATCGGCCGGGGAGGGCCAGTCCGCGGAGCCTAGCGGCGCGAAAAGCTATAGTGCCCCCCGGTGGCGTCTTCGGGGAAGAGCAGGGAGAGGAGCCGGGCATTAGCTGGAGCAGAGCTCAGGTTTCACCGGCTTCCTCACCGCCCTGCTCCCCATTCTTCCTCCTTAACCTGCGAAACCCAAATCAACCTTCTGGGGTCATTTCTGAGGTCCCTCCTCTCGAAGCCTGCATACATACCACCCACGCACCCACTCACCCAGCATCCTTCCCCGTCTTGTGTTCCCCCACCACCACCCTAGCCTCGGCCCACATGCTCCTGTCCATTAGTCAAGTCAGCCTGCAGCGTTGCAGTCTCAAGTCAGAAGTGAGGCTGTCCCAGAGTTCCTGCTGTGGCGCAGTGGGTTAAGAGTCCCGACTGCAGCAGCTTAGGTTGCTACAGAGCTGCAGATTTGATCCCTGACCCAGTGTGGTGGGTTAAAGGACCGGGCGTTGCCACAGCTGCAGCCCAGATTCAATCCCTGGCCCGGGAACTTCCATGTGCCACAGGTGTGGACATTTAAAAAAACAAAAAGAAGTGGAGTTCCCATTGTGGCCCGGCGGAAACAACATCCACGAGGGTGCAGGTTTGCTCTCTGGCCTCGCTCAGTGGGTTAAGTATCTGGCGTTGCTGTGAGGTGTAGGTCACAGATGCGGCTTGGATCCTCTGTTGCTGTAGCTGTGGTGTAGGCCGGCGGATACAGCTCTGATTTGACCCCTAGCTTAGGGGTGCGGCCTTGAAAAAACAAACAAAAAAGTGAAGCTGGTCTGATTGGTGAGTGGGGACCAGGCGGGCAGAAGTCTGCCAGGTAAGGGGGGATTTCAGAGGTGAGATGGCACAGCTAAGCTCCACTAGCTTCTCCACCTGGATGATGCCTGGCATGGAACGGGTCCCTGGTAAATGTGGACTAACTGATGCCATTGCTCAAAGGAGACGGAAAACTCGAGGGCGTCACCAGCCCCACCCCTCATTCTCACAACCTCCACCCGGAAAAAGGGAGCAAAGCCAGGCCCAAGAACTGCATCTGGTTGTTTCTTTAATTGAATGCAGACTCATTCATAGAAAACAGAAATGCAACCATAGCGTGGGAACAGACATTCAACGGAGCTCTGAAAAGAGATCCAGACCCTCCTCCTTTCCCCAGCTCAAGGGAGAGCTATAAAAACAAGTTGGGGAGAATAAAACACAATCCCAATCCCCAAGGCAGAGGCCTGACCTGACCTCCCCCACCCTTGGCGTCTGGAACAGACCAGGCGGGGCGAAGGGGATCCAAGGCCCAGAGCGGCCAGGGGAACCAGAGTTGGGGCGACTCGGTGTAAATGCCAAGGTTTCATACATGTGCATGTGTGTGACTAACACAGAACTTGGCTGTGGCCTGGACGGAAACTTAGAAGCCAGCCCTGGGTCCTAGAGTGAGGCTGGACCAGGGCCAAGGAGAAGAATATTGTGTCCCCTCCCTGAGCCCCTTTCTAAGATAGGCACCGGGGCTCCTGTGGCCGTGGGGGAGGCAGGACGGGCTGGGCTCTTTGTCTGTCCCTCCCCTCCTTCGCCTCAGGACATTCTTGGGCAGTGTCAATGGCACTGAATGGCCCCCATCTGGGGCTTGGCAGGACTAAGGGCCTGGAAGGCAAAAGGAAGGAAAGGGGTGACTTGCCTTCCCTCCGATCCTGGTGCCACCATCAGTCTAGGGCTGATGGGTGGGAAGGTGACCTCTGAGTCCAGCCCTTCTCACATGTGGACTGACCCCTCGCTGCTGAAGAGCCGGTCCCGAGCCAGGTCAGAGGAGGAGGCAGCACTGCCTGGGCCCCCTCACAGGCCTTAGCACCAAAAGCCCGGCACCAGCTGACCAACCGCAGAACCTGACATCCCCTTCCATCCTGGCTGGCCAGAGTGGGCAGTGGTGGCCGCCAGCTATAGACCCAGGAGAAGGGGTGTGAACCCTGGTGTAGGACAGGGAATCAGATCCCAGACCAGGGCCTGAGAGCGGAAGCTCAGGGAAGAAAGGGCTTCGGGTTCCAGGCTCAGGGGGAGGGGAAGGCCGGGCAGAACACAAGGCATGAGATGGGCAGGGAACACTTCGCTCCTTCCTCTTGGAGGAGGACAAACGGACAGTTGACAGATGGGGACCCATGGAAGGCTCCAACACTGAGAAGAACGCAGCAGCAATTTGGCCAACATCAGGGGTTTCAGGGGAGCGGGCCTCCTCCCTGGCCAAGGGCAGGAGCAAGGCTCAAGGCCACCCCGTGACCGTCCCAGACCAAGCCTGGGCTTGACCTTGCTGTCCCACAGTCACCCAGCACTGGGCAACAGGGCTGGGACTCGCTCGCCCAGCACTGCGGGGGCTCGGGCAGCACGCCGAGGAGCTCAGGGCCCCTTGAGTGAAGCGAGGGCCCAGCTCCCGCTAGAAGACGTAGATCTTGTCCCGCTGCACGGTGTCCAGGTCATCATCCAGCGTCAGCAACACCTGGGGCGGGGCGGGGACACACTGAGCCAGGCACAGGACGGGCCCCCCGCCTCCTCCCCAGCCCCCCCCCCCACCGCCTACCAGGAATGACCCGAACATGGCGATGGAGGAGAGGAAGTGCCAGACGTCGTGGTCGTCAAAGAAGCCCAGGAGGACGCAGTCCCGGTTGTGCTCCCGTGACTCCGCGGGGGTTTTCTGGGGAGGAACGGGGCGGGCTTCCTGCTGACCCCAGCTCCCAGGGCCCCTTTGGGGCGCACCCCTTTGGCTGCCTTTTCCCACGTCAAGAATTGGCCTTTTGTTGCAATTTCTCCCTGAGAACTCTGGTCATGGTTCTGGTGAGGGGCAGGAAAGCCTCCTAACTCCCTCCCGCGCCCTGGACTCCCCCCCGCCCCGTCAGTTCCCCCGCCCCCCCGGGCTCTAATCAGTCCTCCCCCACCCCCCCACGCTCACTCTCTCTGAAGCGCTAGGGTCAGGTCACGCCACCCTGCCCAAGGACAGCAGCAGCCATGACCTGTGGGCCATGACCTAGGTCCCCCATGCTCTCCCCACAAGCTCTCTCCAGCAAGCACTGTCTGGACCTCACTCCGCCTCTGGGAGCTGCCTGTGCCACCTGCTGAGACCCTGGAGTTGGCCAAGGAAGACCTGCCCGCTCTCAAGGAGCCCGCGGCCTTCACTCGGCTCCCGAGCTAATGCAGTCACTGACCCCAGAGCTGCCTCTACCTCGTTACTCAAGTCACAGCATCTCTCGGCCAGAGGGCCCCTCCCTATCACCCCTGGGGCCTCTAAGGCCAAGAGCATGGCCCGCCTCCTCTAAGCTTTCTTGGACCTCCCAGCCGTTCTGTCCTCTGCCCTCCTGTACGTTCCCTGGCCTGTCCTGCCTACACCCTGGTCTCCTGCATCACACTGTAAAGAGCAAGCAAGCCTCCCCTGAACCAGATTATAAGGGTTTCAAAGGCAGAGACCCTGCCAGCCTTAGTTCTGATCACAACAGGTGCCCTACAAGGCAGAGGGAGAGCCTGACAACTCTGGCTTCCAATCCCAGCTGTGCACCACTGGCTGTGTGACCTCGGGCAGGTCACTTGGCCTCTCTGAGCCTCGGCTGCCTCATAAGTAAAACGGGGTGGGGGTGGGTGAGGAGGATACGGCCATGCTGGCGTGTTGAGTGTTAGGAGGAGGATTAAACAAGAAAACAGCTGCGACAGAGCACGGGCGAGGCTCACAAATGATTTTTGAAAAGAGAACGAGCCGTCTGTGGGCTCACGATGAGCCTGGGGGCGACTCGCCAGCCTCTTGGCGGGAGGACCACTCACCTGCCAGGTGCTGAGTCCCTGGAAGAAGAAGAAGAGGGCAAAACCCCAGACCAGCGACGTGCAGGCGATGCAGAGCAGGGGCAGGGGCTTGATCCTCTCCCCGCTCCGGAGCTGCGGGTGGGAAGAGCCGCCTCAGGCCCCGCCCCGCTTCCCAGCTGTCAGAGGCCTGCTCGCATTCACCCCTCACCCCATCGCTGCACCGCTCGACGTGTCCCCACACCGGCAGCTTGGGGTCCTCGCCCCTGACGTCTGGGCCTCCTGGCACCGGAGTCCTGTGCTGTGGGCCGTAGCGGCCGGGGGGCTCCTCTTACACTGACGGCACGAGGGCCCCCGGGGAGCACCTGGCCCTGGGAGGTCCAAGCCCACCACAGACTCAGCGAGCCCCACCTCTCAACCCCTCCCGCACTGAACCCTGTCTTCCTGTGGCCTGAAAGGCTACCGGTTCCCGGGCCACGCTTAGAATAGAGAAGGGGCTCGGTAAGTGGGTCCCAGCCTGTAGCCGGCTTCCAGGGAGTCCGTGCAGGAGATTAGCCTCTTCCCTCCTCTAAACCCACTGGCATGGAAACATGGACAGAAAATCCCCACTCCCTCTTGGTGCCGCCGCGGACGCCTCCCCCAAAGGCAGAGCGGCAGGCAGAAGAGCCAGAAGAGTCGCCGGCCCCACTCACCTTCATTATAATGTAGAAGGCAAAGTACAGGAGCAGGTTGCAGATGCCAATGGCCAGCAAGTAGGAGGCGAAGTCATTGGGCCGCATGATGAGGCCGTAGGCAGCCCTGGCCGGAGGGAGGGAGGGAGGGCTGGTGACAGGCTACCCATGTTTTACGATGAGGCGGGGCTGGGCTCAAACACCCACAGAAAGCTCTAGAGCCCCAGGGGCCCACACCTTTCTCCTTGGCCCCCATTTCTCACGCCCAAATTCGTCCATGGCCCCCAAGGCAGCCAGTGGCTGGCCAAGTCCCCAGCTGTCCACCCTGCCTGGCTGCACTACGGCCAGACTCACAGCGACCAGTTGATAATGTTGCCCATGACCAGCAGCACCATGCGGTCCTGGAGGGAAGCAGAGACACGGCAACTGAGACAGGCAGAGGAGCGGGGGGAAGGCCCCGTCAGCCGGTCCCCCCCCCAGGGCTCCACCCCGCCCCCCACCAGAGGAAGAGCAAAGGTGAGGAGGGGGGGCCGGGAGCAGGCAGGTACCACGTAGAGGGGCCCGCTGCACTGCCGGATGCAGTCCGTGTAGAGAACGTGGACGATGCGACGGCAGATGCCCGAGTCTGCAAGAAGGGAGGGTGCTGAAGGCGCGGGCGCCCTCTGTCCAGCCCCCGGTCTGTGCCAGCCAGAGGACCCAGGGCCTTTGGGAGGCACACGCCAGGGCCCGGTCTGATTCTGCACCCAACGATTCCTCCAGGCCCTCCCTGAGGCCAGGCCCCCGGCGACCCTCACCCAGCCTCCAGCGGCCCATGTAGTAGAGCTGCGTGCTGAGCAGCAGGGTGGCGGTGATGTGAATGACGGAGAAGACGACCCAGAAGGCGGTGTTCCCTTTGCCGAAGACCTGTCGGGCCACGGGGGCAGGGTGAGGAGGCCCGCCCGCCCTCCGGAGAAGCTGGGTTCCCGCTCAGCGGCGGGAGGGCCTCAGGGAGGAGCAGGGATGGCTCCTGCGGGGGTGGGTGGGGGTGAGCGTGTGCACGAGCGTGCACCTTTCCGGGGAGTGAGCGGAGCAGGCCGGGGCCTCACCACGCCCAGCACGGAGAAGAAGATGACGATGGCCAAGCAGGCGTAGGCGCTGTAGGCGCTGGCGTTGATGTCTGGGTGCCGCTTCTGGTAGAGCTTCAGCATGCACAGCCCCGCGATCATGTACATGAACGACGTGTCTAGGTCGAGGGATGGGGCCGTGAACTCCAGCAGGGACCTCCCGGCCCGCAGAGTCAGAGAGGAAGAGAGGGCCCCCACGCCTCGTCACGGCCCCAGAGCGAGCTGGTGGCAGGTGGCGCCGACCTGCAGTTTCTTAACTGCCCCTGCCATACCACACTGCCTCCTCAGCAGCTGCCACCCTCAGTCTGACTTCCCCTGACAAGGACAACTTAGTCTGACACCAGGGACTGTACCCGAATTATCTTTGTTTCCCCAGTGCCAGCACATGGATTTCCAGAGACACCTAGTTTCTACGAGCTAGGATGTGTGCACACACAAGCCCCCCCAGCCCCAGGGGTGAGGCCTGGGGATCCATGCTGGTGAAGGGGGTGGTGGATGCCGGCAGGGCGCTGTTCTAGGTTCAGCGGGGGAACGGAGAGGCCCGCTCACCAAACTGGAAATTGGTGTAGTTGGGGCAGACGTGATAGCAAGCGCTGAGCAGCCCCTCCATCATCAGGGCCGTGCCCATGGCGTAGAAGAGGCCGAAGTGTTTGGGGATCCCACATTCCTGTTGGGGAGAAAGAGAAGGAAGAGAGGGGGTGAGACGGGAAGGGAGGGTGGAAGGGGCCCGAAAGAGGGAGGTGATGAGAGAGGAGCGGGCTGGGGGCATCCAGGAAGAGCTAGGCCGGGCAGGGCAGGGCCGAGCCAGGCTGGGTGGTGCCGGGCAGGGCAGGGCTGGAGGGAGCCAGGCGGGGCACGACAGGCAGGCTGGGCAAGGCTAGGCGTGCCGGGGCGCGCTCACCAGGGCGCAGAGGTCGTTGCGCAGCAGGGCCCGGTTGTGGCTGACCTCCCGCTGCAGGATGACGAAGAGGAAGAGCAGCCCCAGCAGGACGTAGCCCAGGTTGCTGAGGATGTTGTTGAAGGCGCTGGAAGGGGCGGCACAGGACGGGCTGCCTGGGTCTCTCGCCCCAGCTGCTTCCCCACCCGGGGTGGGCGTGCGTTCCGGGCAACGGGGGCTCCCGAGACGAACCCCACCTGAGGTTGCCCAGCGGGTGGGCGCAGAGGAAGTTGTAGTAGCAGATGTCCTGGTTCCCTGTGACATTCACCACCTGTGGCGGGAGGGGGGCGCGGGCGCCGCTAACGCGCCTGACTCGGCCCACACCACCAGCAGCCCCATTCGGCCACAGATGGGAGGTGCCACCCCCGCCGGCAAGTCCTGCTTTTGGCACAGTCACCGTCCCCCTCGCTAGGTGCAGCTGAAAACCCTGAGGTGTGACCGCGTCTGCGGTTCTCGCCCCACAGTGCCGAGAAGAGGGAAGAGAAACCGAGACTCGACAAAATCCCGGCTCTTTCATTTCCTAAGCCCCCACGACCCAGGGAAGACGCCGTCGTGGCTGAGGTGCTGGCCCCATTCTGCAGACGAACCAACTGAGGCTCAGGGGGGCTGCGTGACTTGCTCAGGGCCACGCGGCCGGTAAGGCAGAGTCGGGATTGGCACCCAGGGCCCGTGACCCAGGACCTGGGCTCCCTCCAGAGCCAGGCCCGCAGCCCTGCTCACCGTCTGGTAGGTGATCACCAGCTGCACCACGGGAAGGGCGTAGAAGACGGCGATGGTGGCGATGTTCCTGGGGGGCGGAGGGCGGGGTGAGGCGGCCGCGCCGGGCACTCGGGAGCCCGGGGCCCGGGGGCCCGGCCGCTCCGCGCTCACCAGAAGTAGATCTGGTACTTTTTCCGCAGGACGCGCTTGTCCTTGCGCGCCAGGTCGGCCACGTAGAGGTATTGCTGGGGAGAAGCCGCAGTGAGCGCCCCCGCCGCCTGCGAGGCACCCCTCTCGCCCAGGTGAGGGAGGACGAGGGCGGCCTCCCGCCCGCGGCCCGATTCCGCCGGGCAGGGCTCCGGGCCGGCTGCTGCTGCTGGCCCATCGGCCCAGGGGGCTGGCGGCCGAGAAGGTTCCCCAGGAATCCCTGCTGCCCAGCCGCTCGTCCCCTTTGCTTCCCTAACAGGCCACTCCAGGCGGGGTGTGCGGGGGCCGGACACAGACTCCCTTCCTAGGGAACCTCTGACCAGGGCCAGGCCGCCCGGGGTCTGACCTTGGTGCGAATGACATTCTTGTCCGAATCAATGTCGGCCAACGTGTCGTAGTCGTCCTCCTCCACGGAGCTCATGGAGTCCAGCCGCGGCCGAGGGCCCACGGGGTCCAGCGGACGGTCTGTGGCAGAAAGGCGGGGAAGGCTACCTAGTGGGCCCACGGTCTGAGGCCTGTCCCCACCCACCCGGGGCAATTGTCACAATTACTGGGCGATGGGAGGAGGCAAACTGCGGGCTCAGGCCTGGGAGGAGCATCGGGCGCCCCTGAGTCCTTCAGGGGAACAAGGGTGGGCTCTGCAAGGGGGCCACCAAACAGGGACCGCGCCAGCCCTGACCCCCCACTGAGCTTCCAGGCCAGGACACTGAGCAGACCCCGGGCCCCAGACCCGAGCAGCAGGACTGAATTCGACAAAAGTCACACTAATTAGAAGATGCCCAGCTGTGTGGGTTCTGAGAAGACACTGCCTTGGCCCCCACCGGGTGAAGACCCAGTGGGCCCTGGGGTGCAGGCAAGGGTGAGAGGCTGCCTCTAGCAAGAGCACCTGCTCCTTTATCCTGTTCTTTTCTCGTGCTTCCTCCTGTGCCCTTGCTGACCAAAGGCCCCAGAGGCCAGGACGTGACCCCTGGCCACGAGCCCTGACCCAGCAGGCCAGGGAGTGAGGTGCTGGGAAACACAGCAGCAAACCAGAACATCTGGCTCGAGGGTGGCCAGGGTGCCAGCCTGCCAGCATCAGGGGCCAGTGCCTGCCCATCTCAAAAGACACACGAGCTAGCAATTATGAGCATTAGATGCGGAAGCCATGCACGAAGCATCTTTCTGGTCCTAGAGCCTGCTGGCTCCAGCCAGCCGCCCTGGCAGAAGCTGATTGGCAGAGCAGTGCCCGCCCTCCCCACGTCTACCCATGGCAATGCTCAGCTGCCGCGTCTGGCCAAAGGGGAGGCGCCGCTTGAACTGGTCATGCCCTTCAAAGGAAAGGGAAAGTTACCGGGAAGTGGGGCCAAGGAGGGAGGGATGAGGGAGGCGTGGGGCGGGGAGACAGCAAGCCTTTCCCTGGTCCCAGCACAAGAGGCAGCCGCCCACCATCATGGCAGCACCAGGCCTGCGCCGCACGGCCCTGGCCCGCCTGGCCCACTCACCCTGGTAACCGTAGGTCGGGTCCCCGGGGCCCGAACTGTCAACCAGACCATCAGTGGATCCAGTGGAGCCGGAACCATTCTCTGCGGGGAATGGAAAGCGGTGAGGCAGGCGGGAGAGGCAGACTCCGTACCCATCCCCGGGGGCCGCTGAGGAGGCCGCCTCGGAGGCAGGCACCAGGCTGAGCAGGCAAGCATGAGCTCCGGCGCACACACCTACCAAAGGAGCCGTAGTTGTAGCCTTCGTACGGGGAGCTGCCAGGGAGGGAATCGGCCAGGACCCGGGGGTGACCTGCAACGAGAAGTCAGGGCCCCCTTAGCCTTGGAACCAGAGAGCGGCCAAAAGCCAGAAGAAGCAAGAATCCAGAGAAGAGAGACACAGAGGGGCCATGGTGGCAGCAAAGAGTAAACACCCATCCCCGCAGGGGTGGCGCGTGGCCACCGCCACCACCCGCCCCGAGGGAAACCCGGCGCCTTTGTCCTCTCTAGAGAGAAAGCAAGGTCAGGACCGACCCTCGAAGTTCCCGGCAGCAAGGACAGGCAGTGGCGGGCCCACCCAGACTGCCCGGGCCTCCCCTCCCTCGGGACTCAGCTCCCTGCCCACGGCGCCTGGAGCTTACCAAGGAGAGAAGCTGAGAGAGAAGGTCCCAGCAGGAAGGAGGACAGAGAGGGAGGGACAGAAGAAAGGGAAAGAGAAAGAAAAGTTAACAACCCGGGGGGGTGAGCCACAGTGTCAGGTGGCAGACCGCGTAGCCAGACCCGGACACGGATGAAGTCGGGCACGCAGGGACCAGTGGGCGCAGTGGCCCAGCCCCGTTTCCCTCTCAGGGTTACTCCCAGCCTGAACGTTCCAGAAGCCCCCAGCGGGCCTGTCCTCTTCCGACCCCCGAGGGAGCCACCCCCCACCATCCCCTCAAACCACGAAGCAAGCTCGGCCCCCCAGTGGACCCGCTGGAGGTACCGCTTTCTGGGCAGGCTCGGTCCACGGCCACCAGAAGGGACTTCTTCCTCTGCCTGCAGGGACAGAATCCAGAGGCAAAGCCGAAGGGCAGGAGGAGAGCCCTGCTGGGCTTGGCCGGCTCCACCCCATCACCCTGCCCTCCATCCGCGAGCCCGGGGGGGCCTCCCAGGCTGCAAAGCGACCTGGGGTCTCCCTGCTTGAGGGGAGGGGCTGGTTTCCAGAGGAGAGGCGCCTGGACTCAGAGCCTTACAGGGACCTGCCGTCCCAGGCCCGTGGACGGAGGGCGCCAGGCCGTCTCGCCACGTCCTCTGCCGCCCGCGCGCCCCCGGGCAGGGGAGGCCCGGCGGTCCCACTTTACCTCCAGTTCTCCCAGCAGGCCAGGAGGAGAGTGAGCAGGTAGAAGGACAGAAAGACGCCCAGACAGAAGAGCACGCCGCCGACGTAGGCCTCGGCTGCGGGGACAGGCGGGGAGGAAGTCACGACAACCCTGCCCGTCGCGGTGGCCAGCGCCCAGCCTCCCTCGCGCCACCTCCCCCAGCACGAAGGACCCAGTGGGGCTCCCACCTCTGCTCCGGCGGCCCCCTGTGCTAGAACTTTCTCCGCTACTTTTTCCAAATCTCCATCTTGACTTAAGCTTCAAAACACAGCTCAGGAGCTGCGTCCTCGGAGGCCTTCGTGGTCCTGGACTCCCCTTAGCCCTCAGCGCCCCGCACAGCAACAGGCGCTGGTCGCTCAAGACAGGGGCGGCCTAGACCCACAGCCGGAACGCGGCACCCAGCACACAGAAGCTCGATACAAATGTGCTGAATAAGGAATTCAGGGAGGACAGGAAGCTTCTTTTCCCTCCCATCACACTCCTTTATTTTTATCTTACACTTTCCAAGCTTACAAAGGACTCCATTCAAGCAATCACTCAAATATAAAGTAAATATTTATTCTCTCTCTTTTTCTTTTAGCTATGCCTTGCAGCATGCAGAAGTTTCTGGGCTGGGGAGCAAACCTGAATCACAGCAGTGACAACGCTGAATCCTTAACCATTAGGCCACCAGAGAACTCTAGGAAATATTTATTAAGCACAACTAAGGGGGCTGGTATTTTCCTACTAATTTTGTGCTAAACTGATTAGTGAGAGTAATGGATGGAGTCTACTACCCCCGTTATAAAGATGGGGAAACTGAGGCTCAATGAGATTGCACTGCTCATAAATGGCAGAGACAGAGCGAGAACTCAGTCCCTCCACCTTTTTTTTTTTTTTGTCTTTTTAGGGCCGCACCCACAGTATATGGAAGTTCCCAGGCTAGGGGTCGAATCGGAGCTGAAGCCACCGGCCTACACCACAGCCACAGCAACGTCAGATAAGAGCCGCATCTGTGACCTACACCACAGCTCACGACAATGCCTGATCCTTAACCTGAGTCCAGGGATCGAACCTGCGTCCTCATGGATGCTAGTCAGATTCGTTTCCGCTGCGCCACGACGGGAACTCCGAGTCCCTCAATCTTTACTCGTGGCCCCTGCCCCTGCTGCATGAGGCCTGCCAAGAGCAAGCCCCATGCCTACCCTGCCAGCCCGCTCCAGCAGGTCCTCCTTGCCCTTCCCACTCAGAGGACAGTCCCTACCCCAAGTCTGAAAGAGGAGCAGCGGCCCGGCCATCCCCACTCAGCCACCCACACTCACACGTGACTGCTTTCGAGACCAGCACTGACAGGGTTTTCTGGCGGTGCCCTTGATCGACCGGTTCATCTGGAAGTAAAATGTCAAACTGGCACACCTGCCTGGACCTTGGCTAGAGCTAGAAGGACCAGACCTGGGAGAAGGTGGGGCCAAAACCCCACATCCCATCGAGAGCCTCCCTGGCCACGCAGGCTCGTCCATCTCCCCGAAAGTGCCCAGGCCCTCCCCGCCCCCAGCCGGGCCCAGGGCACCAAGCGCACCTTCCACAAAGGGGTAGAAAGGCAGGGAGCCCCCACAGGCCTGGTCTTCGGTTTTCACCACCACCACCACATAAAAGCTGCTGCTGGGGAAGTCTTTGCGCTGCAGGGGGAGGACGACAAGTGTCACCATCGTAGCATCGTCAGTTCTCACCACCAACACCACCTTTTTTTTTTTTTTGGTCTTTTTAGGGACACACCTGCGGCATACGGAGGTTCCCAGGCCAGAGGTTGAATCAGAGCTGTGGCCACCGGCCACAGCCACAGCCACAGCAATGCCGGATCCTTAACCCACTGAATGAGGCCAGGGATCCAACCTACATCCTCATGGATACTGGTCAGGTTCGTTTCTGTTGAGCCCAGGACGGGAACTCCCACCAATACCATCCTTTATCTGAACACCTACTTCAGACCAGATGTTATGCTAAACTCTTGCATATACATTATCTTACTTAATCCTCACAAAGATCCTTACAAGTCAATACTACACTATCCCTGTTGGATAGACTCACAAGTTGGCTTAGGGTCCTACGGCCAGTAAGTGGCAGAGCCAGGATCATCTGACTCCAGAGCCCAAACTCTGCACCTTCACTACTGTCAGGAAGCAAATGTGGGTAAGACTCACCATCATCGAACCTATGGTTGTGTTACAACAGTTTGGGCATCGGCCAGGAGAAAAAGTGGAGGGGCCACACGGCCTCCATCAGTTGCAAGACTAGATGTCCGTGAGGAGAACACACGCCCCCCCCCCCCCCGCCCCTGCACAGGTTTTAGGCTCTGCCAAGGGCAGCCCTCAGCATCAGCCCGGCCCCTTTCCTCTCCCAGCTGTACTGCGGTGAATGAAGCAGATAAAACAGCCAGAAAGGGTACCCTGCTCTTTCCTGTCCCTAAAGGTGATTGGGACTGTGACGCAATGCTCACATATATCAGGGACCAGCGGGCCAAGACTCAGTCCTGGGGGCAGGACAGGAACAGGGCAGGGAAAAAGGAGTAAGGATTAGGAAAGCTAACCACCTGCCCCCCCCAATGGGGCCATTTATTTCCTACCTGCACAGTGATGGCTGCCTTCTTAGTCATAGTCTGGTACATGCCGAGGAAGGCCACGTTGTTGTCTAGGTCGTAGACAGGGCACTATGGGGGCGGAGGGGAGACCGATGGGCGGGGGCCTGGGGCCCGACCCTCCCTTTAGCCGTCCTGCTCTCCGCTGGTGGAGAGTAAAAGGGCAGGCGACTTACCAGCACATCCTGGATGGAGATGACTGAGCAGGGGAAGGCCTTGTTGGAGGTCACCTTGACAATGACCGAGTCTACTCCCTCCGGAAACTCATACTTGAAGTACTGCGGACACAGGGAGGGCGGGGAGAGGCCCGGCCCGTGAGGATGCCCTCTTGGGCCTCTAGGAGGGAACAGTGTGAACCCTCCCAGGGCTGGGCGGTCGAGGCTCTCGGGGAGAAAGGCCTTGGACCACAGGCAGCCCCATCTTCCGTACGCCACGCCCCTCAGCCTCAGCTGGGTACGCGGGACAGTGCCCAAGAGGCAAGCAGGAGAGATGGCAGCCAGCGTGTGTGTGCCTGCCGTGCCCTCTGTCCCTTCCCACCTGAGGCCCAGAGCCCCTGTTCCCAGAGAGGCCCTCCACGGAGAGCACAGACAGCTTGAAGCTCCTGGCAAAGACTGCTGACCACTCGCATCCCCAAGGTCAAGGCTCCCCCCTGCCCCTCTCGAGGGGCAGATGACAGGGAGGTCTCACCTGGGGCTGGGCTGCCGTGGTGTTGAAGCTGAACTGCTCCCCGGTCCTGTGGGGCAGAGAGGATCCACCCGACCGTCACCCCAGAGCTTGGGAAGGCCAGTCCCGTGGCCCCTCGCTCTCCCCTGGAGACCTGAGCACGAAGTCGTCCATTCGGCTGACCCGGAGCTGGTACGTGGTGTTGACTGGTGCCAGGGTGGACACATCCACGTAGAAGAACTGGACCTCCGACTCATTCTTGGTGGGGGGCTGACACAGCGTTCGCTCCACCTTCTGGTAGAGGTACTTGCGCTGAAACCTATGGGCCGAGGCAGAGTCAGGACGTGACTGTGGTCCCGTGACAGCCAGCATGCCACTCCCGGGGAGCGGGGCCCCCACTCCGCCGCCCTCGTCCCAGCCCCTCCCTACCACCACCCCCGCTAGCTGACCAGCCCCAGGCCCTCCGGCTTGGCCCTTGTGCTGCTGACCAGTCTCCTGGCTCAGGGAATGGGGAGGAGAAAGAGCGATGCCCGGGCGGTCTGAAGCCCTGGACAAGGCCCTGGGTGAACCCCCGGTCAAGGCCTGGCCTAGTCCTACCCCCTCCCCGGTCCCCAGGTCCCACTCACATCCCTCGCAGGATCAGGGGCACCTGGAAGGACACCACCGCCTCCTTCTGGCGAACCACGAACAGCAAAGGAGCCCCCTTCTGCTTGTTCAGGACGTTCACGGACACACGCACGCCTTCTGTCTGCAGATTGACACGGAAACGCCCCTCGGTCAAGCCAGGGGAGTCTCTACCGCTGCCACCAGAACACACAGCCCCAGAGACCGTGAGGCCTGCCCTCCCGTATGCCAACTGCTGTGTTCTCGCCCGCCTGGGGGGGCTGGGAAGCTACCTGTGCCCTCTGCCAGAGCGGCCCCCAGTCTCCAGGAAGGACTTAGAGGAGAAACGGTGGAGACCTCAGGTGTCCCCAGGACACCCCTTTCTGCTATCCAAATTCACAGATGCACACACACACACACACACACACACACACACACACACAAACACGCACGCACAGGCGCACACACGTGCACACAGGCACACATGCACAGGCATGCACAGGCATGCACACACACTTGCACAGGGACACACACACATGCACAGGCACACACGCACGTGCACACACATACACATGCGCACACAGGAGAGCAAGAAGTGCTCCCCAACTTTCCTCCTTATGAGCCAGGAAGCTCCTATTCCACAGCTCACCTGGTGGCCAGAGGCCACAGAGAGCTGGGGACAACAGGGGTTGTTGAAAGCCAAGAAAGCAGAGTTCTGTCCTTAGCTCTGACCAAGAGATAGGGCTGTGGAGATGCCACTTCACACCTGAGTCTCAACGTCCCCCTCTGTAAAATGGAGACACTCCCACCCTGGGTAAGTGCAGGAAGGTATATAGGGCAGTTGGAGCTTAAAGGAAGAAATAAAACCAAATAAATCCTGGGAATGCTTGGGCTGCTGGAACTCAAGCCCTAGGCAGCAAATCGAGAGAGGCAGAGGCCACAGCTCTCAGGGTGACCCCACATGTGGGGGATAAGAGAGAAAGGATTCGGAATGCTGTGGTGTCTCAGCAGGTTAAGGATCCGGTATTGTCACTGCAGCAGCCTGGGTCGCTGCCGTGGCACAGGTTCAAATCCCTGCCCAGGAACTTCCCACATGCCAGGTTGAAAAAAAAAAAAAAAAGGAAAGAAAAAGAGAGAGAAAGAAAGGACTCTAAACTGGATGAGATCAAACTTCAGAAAATCAGGTACTGAAGGCAGATCCTGGGCTGCCATCAAAACCCAATCCCTCCTCATCCTGGAAAAAATAAAATTGGACTCACATTCTGAACTCCCTAATTCTTAGTAAATCCAGTTCTGGCAAAAGATGAGTAGGAGGACATAGGCCAGGCTGCAAGAGCCCAAATCTCTGCCCCACGCCTGGGTCTAGGCCTTCCAGACCCTCGGTGCCCCTGCTAAGCTCATTCGACTCACGGCTGGGGACCAATCGAAAGCGAGTCAGAGCGAGGAAGGCTCTCCCCGCCAGGCAGACTCCCCTCCCCTCCCACCAGACCTGGGGCGGCTGCTTCTCCACCACCTTCAACTTACAAGGCCCAGCTGGCTTTCGAAGGCAGGAAGAGGGCTGGGTCCCAGCAGTAACAGCAGCCTAGGAAGTCCCGCTTTCACCTCCCTGGGGGCCTCGCCTACAGCGCCCCCCACGCCGCCCACCGGGCAGGGCCTTTCAGTTTGGGCCTGTTTCATCCTGCGGTGTAGACCCGGCCAAGCCGCTGGCCAGCCTGCTCCCCCTTGCTCCCGGACCTCACAGAACCACTGGCTTCTCGGGGAGGCGCCGGGAGCAGGCCAGGCCCGCTCAGGCTACAGCTGGTGGAAAGGAAGGGCTCAGAGAGGAGACGGGAACGAGGCAACTTCGGAAACTGTCCGGCGGGAGCTTTAGCAAAACAGCACGGCCAAGGAAAAAGGGCTGGCGAGAGGGTCCGGTGTGGCTTTGCGAAACCCTGCGGGCCGGCGGTTGGCGGGGACGCACAGGGTGGCCTCGCCCCGGCCTCCTCACCCGCGCACCACCTGCCCCAGCGCAGCCCCTTCCCTCACCCGGTTGCGGGTCACTGTGTGGTTGAAGGTGTAGATGTTGACCAGCTCGCTGTTGACCTCATCCACGTAGGTGCGCTCAAACTCGGCGTCTTTCTGCGACACGTTCTTAGGCCCCAGAACCCCCAGATGGCCCCCGGTCGAGGCCACCAGGAGCGCCAGGAGGGGCAAGCCCCGGGCGAACATGGCCCCGGCAGGGCGGCGGCGGCGGCGGCGGCAGGACTCCTCCAGGGCGGGTTGCGGCTCCGGCCGCAGCTTCCAGCATCTCACCAGGACCAGAACTTTAACCCCGGCCTGAGATCAGGAGCCGTCCCCTCCCAGGAGCCATAGGCTCGCTCTCGGGAGCCCGAGGGGGAGGGGAGGGCTCGGGGTGCCGGCCGCGGGAAGGGGCCCCGCTCGCCGGGCGCAGCGCCGTCCGGAGGGCCGGCGGACGCCCGCCGGGGCCCTGGGAGCGAGGAGGCGGCGGGCTGCCGGGAGCCTGGAGCCGCCGGGAAAGGCGGCGAGGGAGGGGAAGCCGGCGGCGGGCGCGGCCGCGTCGCGAGCGCAGTCACAGGGTGAGAGGCGTGATGGAGGCGGCGATCCGACGCCGCGCGGCGCCGCGGGTTTCGGGGGCGCCGGCCCTTTAAGGGCGGGCGGACGCGGCGGCTCCGGCGCTCGGAACCCCCGGGAGTGAGCAGCGCCGCGGGGCGGTAAACAGCGGGGCCGCCGGCCCGCCCGCTGACGTAAAGGGAAACTGACACGGATTTAAAGGGGCAGGCCCGGGACTGGGCCTTAAAGGGGCCGCCGCCTTCGAGGGGGAGGCCTGCATTCTCCAACCCAGCTAACGCCTCCTTTTTCATTATCCTGCCGGTCTCTGGAAGCTCACTTTGGATTAGATGGACGTTGCCATTGAAGGATCTCCCAGTGTTGGATTCTCACTGCCAAATTCTTTTCTATCCTCAGAAAAAGGGGTCTCCACTCCCGCCACTGCTTTCACCACTAGCATCCTCCACCCCTGGGCCGGTTTTTTCGCCTGGTATCTTCTGAAACGGAGAACTTCAAAGAACTAGGAAACTGCTGGAGGAGGGGAAGCTGAGAAAGAACTACTGATGGAACCCCTGTGCGCCCTCTCTTCACACTGCAGCAGCTACAGGGCTTCACGGATTGCGGGGCTTCAGCCTTGCGGGGCAGTCCTCTTCTCTGCTGAAGCAGAGCTTATTGAAAGGTAGTGACTTTCAGTGTAAATTGGTGGAAACTTTTATACTAAATATTTTGGCACCATGTCTCAAGAAACTTTAAAGAGCTTTACACTCGGAGTTCCCGTTGTGGCTCAGTGGTGACGAACCCAACTGGTATCCATGAGGATGCGTGTCTTACCCCTGGCCTCGCTCAGCGGTGTAGGTGGCAGATGTGGCTCCCATCTGGCATGGCTGTGGCTAGGCCTCAGCTGCAGCTCCAATTCGACCTCTAGCCTGGAACTTACGTATGTCGCAGATGCGGCCCTACAAAGCAAAGGAAGGAAGGAAGAATGGATCGGCAATCTGTGCAGCCCAGGCAACTACGTGCAGTCAGTTATGATGGAACATGATGAAAGATGATATGAGAAAGAGTGTGTATAGATGTATGGGTGGGTCACTTTTCTGTACAGCCGAAATTGACAGAACAATGTAAATCAACTATAATAATAAAAAAAGAAATACTGCCATCCTGAGCCTGATGTGATTTGACTGGTCTGCCCTGTGCCAGTATCTCCGATGCTGTAAAAACCACAAGCTAAGGATCAGAGCGTCTCTGCCATAGCCCAGGCTGCTGGTGCTGGTGGGGAGAAGCATTACAGCTGTGCCTCATACTTGGCGGCAAAATGTGCCCCTAGGTTTGTTTAAAGTGCATGTCCATACACAGCTTACAGAGTTTTGTCTTTTTGAGGCTGTACCTGCAGAAGTTCCTGGGCCAGGGACTGGACCTTACCACAGCAGTGACACCATCAGATCCTTAACCACCAGGCCACCAGGGGACCCCCACGACTTAGTTTTGAATCACAGTCTCCAGAGGTGGAACCCAGGAATCTGCATTTTAAGAAGCACTCCGGAAACTTGCTACGCTCAATAAATTTTGAGATCTGCTGCCCTGGGGCCAAACAGCAGTGGACGATCAATATTTCTTTTGCTCCCTTTCTCTGGGCAGTATCTTGGGAGACATCGATTCAAACAAACCCAGAGAGCATCCTTCCCTTTGGCAAGGTCTCAAGAGCTTAACCCTGGGCGTTCAGACAGAGTAAGAGGGCAGCAGCCCTGTGTTTTCTTGTGCTTCTCAGGTCTGCAAGCTTCCTCAGCCCTTTGGTCCCCCCCACGGCAGGCAGGGGGTGGGAGGGAGGGAGACAGCACAACCTTGTTATGAATAGGCTCTTTCTGAGGTCTGGCAGCCCTGGGAGGAGAGAAAGCTTTTTTTGTTGGCTGCAGCAGTCAGCATAAAAGAAGGGCAGTGCTGGGTCTCAAAGCCAGAATGGTGAATGCGAGGAGATGTCAAGTCCTGCCGGCAGGCCCTCTGGCCTTCTGCGCAGGTCCAGTGATTCTAGTCTCTGGTACGTTATATAAAAAGCCCCAGCCCAGCCCTGGTGATGAAGGGGGCCGGGTGGTGTCATAAGACTAGGTGACTTCCTTCCATTTCCCTGTGGGCCGTCCTTTCGAGCCTGAATGCATAAAGGACCCAGGAATTGGGACCATTTACCAGGCGGCTGACCAGTGTTCCCGGATTTCCATGAGTCCAGTTCCATTTTCTGTCACAAGATTTTCAAACTTTGGAGTAAGAAGATGGGAAGGAAGCTTCGGCTGTCTCTGGGGTTTTGCTAAAATGACCTTAAGATTCAGCAAGAACAGAGAGTTCCCACTGTGGCTCAGCAGGTTAAGAACCCGACATAGTGTCCTGAGGTTGCGGGTTCCATCCCTGGCCTCGCTCAGTGGGTTAAGGATCTGGCACTGCTGTGAGCTGTGGTGTAGATCACAGATACAGCTTGGATCCCATGTTGCTGTGGCTGTGGTGTAGGCCGGCAGCTACAGCTCTGATTTGACCCCTAGCCTGGGAACCTCCATATGCCACAGGTGCAACCCTCAAAAAAAAAAAGGGCGAAATAAAGGTTCACTAAGAGCAGGATGCTGTAGGAATCATCATGAATGGATTAGCTGAATCCCGTCAAGTAATTTGGGTATCTGGGGGTTTGGTAGTGGCCGTGCCTGCGGTGAGTGGCAGAATCAAATGAGATTTTAGAATGAATGGTATAATTCTTACCAAGAAAAGAAAGATTGCAAAACCAACCCCTCTGAAGGAAATGGACTTGAAGTTCCCTATTTTCACTGTGACCGTAGGAAAGGGCTCAGTGTATCTACTTGGAGCTCACATAGAATCTGTCCCTGGATATAGGCAGCCCCGGAAGCAAGAGTCCAAGCACTTTGCATCAGCAGGTTCTGTTCTTTCCCAGGGCTGCCCTCATGTCTGTTTATCTCTCTGCAAGGACTCTAAAAACGGGGTACACATCAGATTAGGAATCAGTTAATGATACAGCATTTACATGCTCTACATTTAATCCCCACGTGCGTCCTAGACAAATGATGCTTTCTGAGTGCTTTCTGAGCCTCCAGGATCCACCTCTCATCTCCAAGGTCCTAACCGCCACACAGCGGAGCTGGGCTTGATTGCATTCATCACCCTGAACTACTATCTAAAGAGTAGGAGGCAGTCAGGGGAGAGCAGCTTTGACTGAGTGGGCAGGACTTCCTGCCAGAGACAAGACCAGACACTTTGCATTTCTTAAAGCAGGGCTTTCACCATTCAGATGGGGAAATGTGCAGTTTATTCAGGCCCTGGATCTGGTTCCCTGTGGCCTTGTGATGGAACCAGCATCAACGCTTTCCAGGAAATGAGGCTGGTCATCAGGTTGCTGAAAACAAGCAGATAAATAATTGATCGATTCAAATCCGTGTCTCCAGTGATCACTGATAAACCTGAGCCAGCCATCCTCCTATTTCAAGAAAGCTTCTGTCTTCCGCTAAGAAATCAGAAGATGCAACTGAAGAATATTTCACTCCTTTCTGACTGTATCTAAAGATCACATGTGGTTACCCAGTCCTTATTCCAAATTGTTCTTAACAGAATGGGTCCCCTCTCTTTATACTCTGGTTCAGATGCAGGCCACATCCCATAGCTGCTTCTGTTAAATCATTGGTCCCCAGAGCCTTCACAAAGGCAAGTTTCTCGTTCACAATACTTTTGTTCTTCTGAATCAATCCAGCTTTTTCTTCTAGCTTCACATTTCCTATAAAAACCATCTTTATTAACACCATCTAGTTTTTTATTTTTTATAGAATAGTTGACGTATAATATTACATGTGTAATACAATGTATTACAGGTGTACAATGTAGTGATTTGCTTTAAAGATTATACTGCATTTGTTTACTATAAAATATTGCCTATATTCCCCATGTCGTACAGCATACCTTTATAGCTTATTTTATTCATCCCACTTTGCTGTGGCTGTGGCGTAGGCCGGCAGCTGCAGCTCTGATTTGACCCCTAACCTGGGAACTTCCATGTGCCATAGATGTGGTCCTAAAAAGAAAAAAAAAAGTTTGTTATCTCTTAATTCCCTACCCTGATATTGCGCCTCCCCGCTTCACTCTCCCCACTGGTAACTATTAGTTTGTTCTCTATTATTTTTTGTTATATTCACTCGTTTGTTATTTTTTTTTTAGATTCCACATTTAAGTGATAAGATACATATTTGCCTTTTTTGTTGTTGCTGTTAAATGGCTGCACCTGTGGCATATGGACATTCCTGGGCTAGGGGTCGAATTGGAGCTGCAGCTGCTGGCCTACGCTGCAGCCACAGCAATGCCCGTTCCTAGCTGATCCAAGCCGCATCTGCGACCTACACCACAGGCTGGGGCAATACCAGACCCCTGACCCACTGAGTGAGGCCAGGGATCAAACCCGCATCCTCAGGGGTACTAGTCAGGTTCTTAACCTACTGAGCCACAAAATGCGACCTCCATGTATTTGTCCTTCTTTATGTGATTTATTTCACTTGGTGTAACAGCAAGTCCATCCATCTTGCTGCAAATCGCAAAATTTTATTATGTTTTATGGCTTTTATTATGTTTTTATGTTTTATGGCTAAGTAGTATTTCATTGTGTGTGTATACACCACATCTTTAGCTATTCATCTATTGATGTAGACACTTAGGTTGCTTTCTTAACTCAGCGATTGTAAATAATGCTGCTATGAACATTGGGTTGCATGAATCTTTCCATGATTCCATCTAGTTCTAATCACACAACTCCAGAAAACATCTCAAGAATTTTTGAAATAGGTATATACTGTATCTATTTTTGTTGTTCTTTATCACTAGCTAGAATAATGTCTATTGTTTCTTTTCTTTTTTTGCCTTTTCTAGGGCCGCACTCGCAGCATATGGAGGTTCCCAGGCTAGGGGTCTAATCAGAGCTGTAGCCACTGGCCTACGCCACAGCTACAGCAATGCGGGATCCGAGCCATGTCTGCAACCTACACCACAGCTCACGGCAATGCTGGATCCCCAACCCACTGAGCAAGGCCAGGGATCAAACCGGCAACCTCATGGTTCCTAGTCAGATTCGTTAACCACTGAGCCATGACGGGAACTCCATATGTTTGTTTCTTACAAGCAGCAGCGTGGTACCATTGAAAGAACTGGAACTGAAGTCAAAAGATTTATATTCCAGTTTAAATTCTGTTCGTGGCTAGATGATCATGAAGCAGTCACCCAGTATCCATTCATTGCTTCATTTACTCAGGACTTAGTTTGTACTAGGCACTAAGCTAGGTGCTGCAACACAAAATACTTAAAATACCTTCTCTGTTCTTAAGGAATTCATATTCTAGCAGCCTAGAAGAGTGAGTGATAGGTGCAATGACAAAAGATTTACACAGGGCACTAAGGGAACCCAGAGATGAGAGACTCAGTTCAGTTGAGACCAGAAAATAGGTGAAATCAGAAAACATTCCAGGAGTTTCTGAAGGATTTTTTTTTCTTTTTATGGCCACACCTGCAGCATATGGAAGTTTCTGGGTCAGGGACTGAATCAGACCCAAGCCACCACAGTCAGATTCTTAACCCACTGTGCCACGGTTGGAACTCCTCTGAAGGATTCTTAAAAGATGAATAGTAGCTAGCCTAGCAAAGGGGCAGGAGCACATATTCCAGTCAGGGTGTCTCAATTTGGGGCAAAGGCATAGACTCAAAGTTCAGTGGGAGGATATGAATCAAAGAGGGCCAGGTCATGGAGTGTGTTGGATGTTATATTTAAAAGCTTGGACAGTGATCATTAAAAGAGCATGTTGCAGTACACTGATGTATCATGAATTTTTACAGGGGTGCTGTCAAAGTTTGATCAGTGTGTAAAATGTTCTTATACATATATTTTTGTGTTTTTGTTTTTTTTTAATATTTTTTATTCTATTATAGTTGATTTAGTGTTGAGTCAGTTTCTGCTGTTCAGCAGTGACCCAGTCCTACATGCATATACATTCTTTTTCCTCATATTGTTTTCCATCATGGTCTCTTCCTGAGATTGGACGGGAGTTCCCTGTGCTGCACAGCAGGACCTCATTGCCCATATGCATTCTAATGCAACAGTTTGCATCTACTAACCCACTCCCAGTCCATCCCACTCCCCCTCCCCTTCCTCCCCCTTGGCAACCACGTAGACTGCTCTCCTTGTCTGTCTGTTTCTGTTTTGTAGATATGTTCATTTGTGCTATATTTTAATTACTTAATTAATTAATTAATTTAGTCTTTTTGCCTTATCTAGGGCCGCACCCGCGGCATATGGAGGTTCCCAGGCTAGGGGTCTAACAGGAGCTGTAGCTGCCGGCCTTTGCCACAACCACAGCAACGCAGCATCTGAGCCACGTCTGCAACCTACACCACAGCTCACGGCAACGCCGGATCCTTAACCCACTGAGCAAGGCCAGGGATCAAACCCGCAACCTCATGGTTCTTAGTTGGATTCGTTAACCACTGAGCCACGACGGGAACTCCTGTGCTATATTTTAGATTCCACATGTAAGTGATGTCATGTGGTATTTGATTTGTTATTCTCTTTCTAACTTACTTCATTTAGTAGGAGAATCTCTAGTTGCATGGTTTGGGTTTTTTTTTTTTTTTTTTTGGCTGTGCCTGCAGCATGCAGTAGTTCCCAGGCTAGGGATTGAACCTGAGCCACAGCACTGACAATGCCAAATCCTTAACCACTAGGACACCAGGGACTCCTTGATGTATGTTTTTGATAGGATTAGTTAAGCTAAAATAAGCCAGCAAATAAGCAAGAGGCAAGAGGCATAGCACAGATTCAGGCCAAAAGGAGACTACGTGTTTAAGCCAAACGTCTTTGCTTTGTGGCTATGTAAAGTTTCGTAGTTCAGTTAAGGTTTCAGCCCTGCCGTGGCGGAAGCTTTTCCCCAAGTAGGTGCTGGGGAGGGAGCCTTTCCTTCTAGCGCACTGCCTTCTCTTCTTCTCCCCGGCCACTGAGGAGGTTCCCACGGGGTAGTGTGGGTGCAATCAGCAAAGCCCCAGGCCTCTTTCACTGCTGTCCTGTGACTTAAGGGGAACCTGTAAGCAGCTGACAAGGCAATGCCTGGGGTGGGGGGAGTGGAGAGGAACTTGGCTAGTTGTGGGGGGAGGGCAAGTAGGAAACAAATACCTGTTTAGTATCTCCAAACTGTACCCTTTTATAGGAGTAAGTCATTTTAATCCAACAGTCTTTCCACAGTGAGAAGTGATAAAGTGACTGTCATAAAAAACCACAGACTTCTGGCTTTCAAGGAACATTATACTGGCATATCAATTTGCTGTAATTATTGCTGGTGTGGTTGATAGTATTAGTAATCTGGATAGGCCCTAATGGGCCAGTTGAGTAACTGATCTTTGTTCTGGTCAGAGAGCTCTGAAGAGGTTGTCCTTGGGGCCAATCGTGTTAGCCTGGGGTGGCGAGGGTGATAAAAGTATTGTGTCACTCTGTCACTCACTGTTACACTGAGAGGCTCTTTGCCCAGGTCAGATGAGGTGGCCCACAGCACACATCCACACCAACCTAACTGCAGCACCATCTGGGCTCATGTATGAGTGCACTTCGAGAGAGGCAGCTGCACTTTCTTAAGGTCTCATATGAACTCTCATTCTATATTTTCTTCCGCAATTGTGGTCCCCACCCCACCCCACCCCTCAGCATATGGGAACTGGCAACTCCTGTCTATTTTAAAGTTATCTTTATTCTATTGATATTGACTGTACTTATACTTTCCTATTTACTTTACAACTTTTTTTTTTTTTAATTTATGGCTGCATCCACAGCATATGGATGTTCCTGGGCCAGGGATCAAATCTGAGCTGCAGCTGCCACAATGCTGGATCTTTAACCCACGGTGCCAGGTCAGGGATTGAACCCGAGCGTCTGCAGTTGGATTCTTAACCCCTGTGCCACAGCAGGAACTGCTACCGATTTTTGGGCCAGGCCCGAGGCATGTGAAAGTTCCCAAGTTCCCAGGCCAGTTATCACATCCTTGCCACAGCAGCGACCCAAGTCACTGTAGTGACAATGCCAGATCCTTAATTTGCTGTGCCACAAAGGAACCCCTCCTTTACAACTCTTTTTTTTGGGGGGGGCCACACCTGTAGCATTTAAGTGCCTGGGCCAGGGATCAAGTCCATGCTGCGTTTGCAGCCTGCGTCACAGCAACACTGGATCCTTAATCCGCTGCACCACAAGGGAACTATTTCCTTCTTTAAAAGTTTAAATCTTATTTCATTTACCAGTAGTGTCCTCCTGTCAACCCGAACTTACCAACATGTTATTATAGTAGCCAGGCAGTCTTCGCAGCACCAAAAATTCTCGGTTCCATACACACAATTTAACTTCCAGTAATTCTGTGGAATGTGGAGGATGGAATGGAAAAGTTGTACATCGGCTGCAGAATGAGGGAAGCTGTTGCCTTGGTCCAGGTGAGAAGCCTTTCCCTTCATTCCCAGGACTTTCAACTGAAAGGAAAATGGGGCTGTTTCTGTCATGAACTCAGTGACTCAGAATCTAAGGCTAAAGATACCCCATGCCGAATGAGCAGTGACAAGGGCAAGGACTTTGAAGGCAGGTAAAGCTGGGTTCGAACTCCAGCTCGACCATCTTACGCTACATGACTCACCTTGGCCGAGAGTAAACTTCCCTGGGCCTCCCAGCCACCAGTACCGTGGGGACGCACTACCTAAAGGGCTCCTGTACGTGTGCACTTAGGGCTTAGGTGGCTAACACGTGGGAAATACCACCCCGACTCTTCCCTCTCTAGATGACACAGAAACTCAGAATAGTCCCATTCATTTGAAGCACTTAAGTTCAACCTGGGGGCAGTAGTAGTAGAAATATTCCAAAGCGTTAAAGAAAACACTGATGATTACTGGTGTGAGGAATGGAGAAACCATGGAAATTGGGACAATTAACGTGAATGAAATCTTAAAGACTGAAATTAGCAAAAAGGATGAAAGGTCAATTCAATGATTTAAGAGTTAATTCTGTT
The DNA here is from genome assembly GCA_004024745.2 of Catagonus wagneri. Lineage (NCBI taxonomy): Eukaryota > Metazoa > Chordata > Mammalia > Artiodactyla > Tayassuidae > Catagonus > Catagonus wagneri. The sequence goes on along the minus strand of PVHT021183653.1, from coordinate 3,931,573 downwards.
TTTAACTGCCAGATACTGTTAACAAAAAATGGAACATTCTGTAGCTCTGGGAACTATGTCTAACCACTTGTGATGAATCCATATATGTATGTGTAACCCTGTCACCACGCTGTGCAGCTGGGTATAATGGAAAAAATAAAATAAAATTACATATATAAAAAAAAGAAACATTTTACTTGACAGTATTTTCATTTATCTACTTAGGACTCCTTCTGTCTGTTCTCCCCGCTCTGCCATGCTACGTCCCTGAGGAGGCAAATGATGAGCCTCAGCTTGGCACATTCAGTTCCACCGAAAAGAATCTAATTTGCTTGTTGATAAGGTAGGGAAAAAAATCCACCCTTCTTCTCTCCACTGGAATTCACACGATGATAAAGGAGACAGAAAGACAGCAAGTTTGAGTGAAATGTTTACATTTATATTGAAATATGCACTAAAACAGAATGAGTTCTACTAGTCAATGAAACGTTGCCAAAGCGGAATCACAAACTTCCGTTGGGGAGGTCCAGTCAGCTAGCAGCAGTGATCCCCAAGCAGGAACACCAAGGAGAAGCTTGGGAGACCCCATCCCAAAAGCCTCCTTTTAAGAGACCCCAAACTCTCTTCTCCCACATGCACCCACACAGATTTAGGAGCGTGGCCATGCCCCTTGTTTTCATGTATCTTTAGTTTCTTCTTTGCTGCAATAAATATAAAATTGGCAATGCTCATACACCACAGCACAGACAATATTTCAGGCTTTAGCATACAACTGTAAACAGTGACAAATAAAAAAGAAAGATGAACATTATTTTCTAAACAACCAGAGACAGAATTCATAAGAGCAAGGTATGAGCTACTCAAGAGTTGTTTTGCTGGGTTAAGATATTCGACAAAAAAATTCAGGCTTAGACAGATGTTCAAAGACTCCGGGTGGTAACCAGAGCACTGCCCATGGCAGTCTAGAGTAAGAGGGCAGCGAAACAGCATGCCCCAGATCAACGCTGAGTCCACAGCCTGCAGTGCCCACGATGCTACTGCAGAAACCTTTACTATGCCGTCGCCAACTGCCACCTGGTGTAGAGGGAATGGGTGGGCAAAGGAATTCAAATTTCTGGGAGATGAAAAGAATAACACCTCTGCTAGCTGCCTGGAAAGTTGGCCCCTTAATCACAATGACAACAAGACATTTTACTTAAACAGTGCATTAAACATCATATATATGTATACAAAATCCAAAGATTAAAAATTAAGTTCTGTCACTGCAGCAAACTGGGGTGTCAGTCAAAGAAAAATAGGTACACACTTTCCGCCTAAAGCAGTACAAAGAAAGCTGGCAACGAATGAAAGTGGACTCGGTTTCTGCACATCAGCAGTGGGGCAGACTTTTATTTAAAAAGGCTAGTGGTTCATATACTATTGCTCGAACAGCTCTGGTAACTATGAAATACAGTAACATCCAAGGTTTACACACAGAAGCAAAGGAGCTGAAGGCCAGACCACAAAGGGAGATTTGGTCCTTAGTCAAGACAGCAGCTAAAAGCGCATATGCTGCGGCAGTGGCCTAATGCAGTTTGTTTGGACCATGGTCCCACCCTCTGACGACAGAAAAACGACCTGGACAGCTAACTCTTTTTTCGCACACAAAACTGGCTTAATTAATTCTCCTCCCTACAACTATACCTCGGCTAAGGGGGGGGAAAATCTGTCTTAAAGAACTCAAGAACTGGGTTTCTAAAAATAAAAAGGAAATTTTAATGTAATGTAGTAAACAAGTTTAGTAAATACCACATATATTTTCGGCTGTTAATGACATGATACATTCAAGAAAGTATGTTTTGTTTTGCTTTTTTAAAGACAAAACCCAAAAATTCCTAGAAAGAAACTTGACAAGAAAAAAGTCAGCCCAAGTTCTTTCTATCCCTCGCAATCAGAAGTGGCTCTCAGCACAAATCACAAATCCCCCCTCCAACACACAAAAGCCAAGCCGCGTGCCTCGCAAGCAGAGCATCAAACAGATACCTTCGTTACTGAACTTGAACGTTAAGCAGAATCACTGCAGAGCACATTTTGAAGGGTTACTTCAATATCCCCCGGTCTAAAGTTTCTGTTTGTAGATCCAGTTTGTACATATTCCATAGGTATATTAAAGAATAAACCATCTGTTGTCCTATTACTTTTTAAATGGCAGTTCTTATAACTCAACAAACCATTAAGATTATAAAGAACTCTCTTGAAATTCTCAGATGAAGATATATTAAGGAGAAATCCTGAAGGTTAAAGAAACTTAGGTCTTTTACTAAAAATGGTGGGATCAAGCATAATGTTCACTGTTTCCCCATGAGAAGAGGCCAAATTTTTCTGTACTGATTAATAATAAAAAAAACTAAGCCAAAAAATAAAATAAAATATACATCTTAAAATACTATAAAACTTGAAATAACATCAGGGCTTATGGAGTGGGAAACAGAGTTCTGATTTCCTTTTTTCCAAAAAAAAGGAAAACTCTAACAGGTTTTAAAGGAAAAACAAATAAAACAAACCAGAACTCTGAATACGGATAGCACTACACAGACGCTACAGCACAGAACACCACACAAGAATGCGTTACACATCAGTAATATCATGAGAGTAACTGGCTGGGGACTTATACTTCCAGCAACAGAGCTCCTAGGTCAAAAATGTGTTAAAAGCTTGTAATGTCAACAAGAACAACCCCAAAAGAGAGGGGATGAGGGGGAATAGAGGAAAGGCTGCATGCATGGGTCTATTACAGACATGATATTCAGCAGCATAAAAATAATACCCTCCAGAGAGTCCCCAGATTGGGGCAAAACCTATTTTTCACTGCTAAGCATGGAAAGATTAAGAGAGTGGAACAAATTCACTTGTAACTACAGCATCTCCCACATTTGAACGACAAGCACGTTCAATCTGATGCTTTATGTTGCTCTAACGTATGAATAAAGCAAAATAAAAACAAAAAGCTAAATTATGAACTTTAAAAACTGGAAAAACATCTGTTTTAAAGCCAAGTAGGTGTGATTCTAATCATTATTATATATAACATAATCCATAGAAAGAAAAGGCCAAGAGAAGCATCTTCATTTTGTTCAGTACTCAGGCTTGATGTTGTCCTAGGAAAAACAGTGATGATCCAATGAACATGTCACACATATAACTAAAAAGTCCCCTTCTGGTTTCAAATGAATTTAAACAACCATCTTCCTTGGCTAATTTTTCTCCTGTGTCAAACAAACCTTCTATATACAGGACCAGTTTAAATCCCTCCTCCCCTTCAAACACTAGATATGAACATCCAGGAACATTCTACAATGCAAAGTGCCTTAAGAAAGAGAAGGATTCTGTAGTGCCAGTGATACAACTGATCTGAGGAAGCTGGGACGCTATGAACACTGATGGGAGCCAGTCAAGCGATGGTGGTTTGTTTTTCCTCAGGTGTTTCCTCCAGCAACTGCATGATCAGTTCATGGAGGGGTTTGCAGATCTTTGCGTAGCCCCCTCCTGTGAGATGCAGAAAATCAAACATGTCGTGGCAGGAGATGGCGCCGTCCGAGTGCACGAAGCCCCCGTCTGTATCCAGGAGCTGAACATTGGCGAGCTTTGGCAGGGAGACCTTGAGGAGCTGGTTCACCTTCGCATTCTTTTGCCTCAAAGGGTTGGGCTTCTCACCTCGAGGTAACAAACCCTGGGGCAGAGCAGAGCAGAACTGAAGATGAGAAGAGTCACTGTTTTTCTCTACTTATCTGTGATTTCAAATATCCCTGGAACTCTCCATTTGGCACTGCTCACACCTTTGATTTCCACAACACTGGACTAGACTGGTTTTAATGAAAGCTCTTGGACCACGCCTTTCTTCCCGAGTTCCTCTTCCTCCTCCTGCCCCGCAATGGCTGGTATTCTTCAGCGTTTTGGCCTTGGCTCACTACTCCTCCCACTCTCAATACTTCGGCCCAGACCTTTTCCTAGAGTTCTAGAACCACGTATGAACATCCAGAAACGGAACCAAACCTGAATGTTCCAGAGGCATTCCTAATTTAACAAGTCCAAAAGCCACCCCTCAGTCCCCCGCAAACCACGTTCCTTCTACATTCTCTATGCTACTGGTCATTCCAACATCCCTGAGTCTCTCGTCCTGTGTGCTGTGTCTACTTATCACTAAGTCACTCATCCTAAACATCATCTAACCTGCTCTCTTTTCTGATTACACATACTATGGCTAGGGGCTTACTACCACCCGCTGCAATCAATGTGACATCTTCTGACTGGTCTCCTACCTCCAAGGCATATTCCCTTCAATGTGTTCTCCATACAGTCCATCCTACAGCTGGCCTAATCTAGCTCAAATACACATCTACTCATTAATGCCACCTGGAACCTACACTCGGACACATAAGAAATGCAGCTGGAATAAAGGTTGCCTTGATCGATCAGAGCCACTCGATATATTCTAGTATACCACAGTAATGTAGTTTACTGTGTGACTGGGCAGTTCCAAGAGAGATATGTAAAGAATTATGAATATGCTACCCCAGTCTTCCCTCCTTCCATCTTTGTTAAGTGGACAGATGAAATCAATCCTAAATCCTACTCTGACTACTACAAGCATAAGGCTCTGCATCTAATAGTTAAAAAAGAAAAGCAGCCCTCAATGTTGATGTATCACAGCTTGGTTGAGAAATAAGGAACAACCAGGAAGCGTGGCCAGGGACCAATAAATGCTCTGACTCTCAAAGAACAAACACCACAGCAGTTACAACCATAAAAAATGCTCAAGCCTTGGAGGTTCCATCATGGCTCGGTGGAAACCAATCTGCCTAGCATCATGAGGACACAGATTTGATCCCTAGCCTCACTCAACGTGTTAAGGATCTGTGAGCTGTGGTGTAGGTCAGACGTGGCTTGGATCTGATGTTATGGTGGCTGTGGTGTAAGCCAGCAGCTATAGCTCCAATTCAACCCCTAGTCTGGGAATCTTCATATGCCAAGCGTGCAGCCCTAAAAAGATTAAAAAAAAAAAAAGGACAAAAAAAGAATGCTCAAGCTTCAGGAGTAGTGCACCACATCTATTAGGGTTTTCAAGCAAGGATAAGAAACATAGCTTATGTACTTGCATAATATTTTCCTTAATAAATGAGTTTCAAGGGTATGTACCACGTGATTTTTCTCTATAATAACTGATAATTGCTAAAATATTGCGCTAAAGGAGACAAAAAAGTTATACATCTAATTCCTTTGCCATGTGACAACTAATTTTATTTCCTTTTCCAGTGGCATATATACATTCCAGTTGCATATATATATATATATATTCTAAATATAATATACATACTATTTGATATCTGGACATTTCACTTAAATACAGCATAAATTCTCTTTTCACAGTTCTCTTAATTGTCTGATAATTAGTGCTATCATATTTAAAGACCTGTGAAATCAGTCCCCCATGGGGTTGATTATTTAGTTACTTCCAATGTTTTAGTACCATACCACTGTTTAGCAAATTTAAAAAGTCTCCTTGAAACAAAGAATATTTGTGGGGATTCATTCAGAAAATTTCATGCAACAAATATCTCCTAAGTAGCTACACTGTTCTAGCCACTGTACTTCAGAAACATCTCTTAACCACAATGTAATCCTTTCTAGAATAAGACAGGATGTAAATAAATGCACAAATAAGGAAACTAAATATGACATAATAAAAAAAGCAAGGCCCGCCTCCCAGATCCTTGTTATAACATCCTGGTTGTGGCCACTTTCTCCTAGCTGTCCCAGTCTCAAACTTTATTCGATGGCAACCCTAAAATTCTTCTAGCACCCTCCTTCACTCACCCAACAAACACATCCATGTATAAGCCTTTGATCATTCCCTCTTTCCTTCATTTTCCTTTTTTTCTTCTCTGTAATACCCTCTCTTCTTTCGTTTCTCCATTTGGAGATCAATGCATTTTCTTTTTGTCTTTTTGCCTTATCTAGAGCCGCACCTGAGGCATATGGAGGTTCCCAGGCTAGGGGTCTAATAGGAGCTGTAGCTGCCAGCCTTCACCACAGCCACAGCAACGCGGGATCCGAGCCGCATCTGTGACCTACACCACAGATCACAGCAACGCCGGATCCTTAACCCACTGAGCGAGGCCAGGGATCGAACCTGCAACCTCATGGTTCCTAGTCGGATTCGTTAACCACTGAGCCACGAAGGGAACTCCCAATGCATTTTTTAAAACTGAACTCAGATGTTAACTTTTATGTCTAAAATATACCCTGTTCTCCCACAGCAGACAACACAGTAACTCTGTTCACATGCTCTGTCCCTCCACCGGAGGGATGGACATCCGTTTGTTTTCGTGTGCTCAAGGTCAAGGGCAACGCCTTGTACACAGCGATCCTCACAAGTCTGCTGAATAAACGACTGCCTTCCTCATTAAAGAACGGGATACGTATCAGATTTCCTGGAAACACACAATTTCAGCTAGGCTAAGAACATCTACATGTAAACCTAGAACACTGATCTGTCATGAAATCATGAAGATACAAATCATGAATGCTTTAATTCTACAAAGGGTAGCATCTCCTGTCAAGGATAAGACTATAAAGTACCCATTTCTTTGCTGATGGAATCACTGATGTTTTAAAGAATTCAGAGATTCTAATAAATACACCACTTTTACCATATTAACGGTGGAACAAAACAATACATCTAAGCTAATCCAAACCTAGGTCTAATAAAAAGAGACTCAGGACTAGGAAAAGTCTCACATAAAATTTAAAAAACCACCAGAAGACAATCAAGGGAAAAAAAATTAAGGCTATCTGAGGCAATGAAGAGAATTTCCACTTCTAAACAAGGATATGCGGAAAAAAGATGACCCCACAACTGTTCAGAAAAATGAGACGACCAGTAAAACGATGGGACAAATCAGAGAAGAGCTTCTCAGGAGCACTGTAACTGCTTCCGCCTAAAGATTCTCTGTATTTCCTGAGCGGTCACATTTCTAAAGACTTCACACCTTCACCTAAGGATATTGACGTTTCCATCTACCCAAAGACTACATACCAATACAATGATTTTGGCCTGGGGCTGCCTTGTGTTGATCAGTTGTACAATGGCCTCGATTCCACCTGCTACTTCCTCTGCTGTATTTTCATGGTTGTTTGTTCCTACCCAGACAACAATGACCTATAGTTGAAGGCAAGAAAAAAAAACATAAATACCCAGGAATAAAGGAATATCCATTACTTAACTGAAAATCTTATTTCAAAAAGCAAAGAAGGGAGTTCCCTTCGTGGCTCAGTGGTTAATAAACCCAACTGGTATCCATGAGGACGCAGGTTTGACCCCTGGCCTGGCTCAGTGGGTTAAGGATGTGGTGTTGCCATGAGCTGTGGTGTAGGTCGTAGACTCGGCTCGGATCCCGCGTTGCTGTGGCTGTGGTGGAGGCTGGCAGCTCCAGTTCCAATTCAACCCCTAGCCTGGGAACCTCCACATGCCGCAGGTGTGGCCCTAAAAAGACAAAAGACAAAAACCAAAAAAAGCAAAGAAGGAAACAAACCTTTCAAACTGTGCTACTGGTAACTTCAACAAGGCAGCCATCTTAAAACACATGTCAGGATAAATTCCAAAGAAGTAACAGTTAGGTGGTAAAATTGTACTAAGAAGAAACCAAAAAATTCTTTTACCATGGTGGAGTTAGGGGCTGATTTCTTAAAATCCCAAAACTATACAAAAAAGATAATAAACTCAACTATATAAAAATAAAACCTCTGCATATCAAAAAAAAAAGAAAGAAAGAAAGAAAGAAAAAGAAAACAAAGAGTGAAATCTGTGGGAAAATAAGTGACTTCACAGGACTCCCTTAATACAAGTATCTTCTAGGAAAAAAGTACCCAGGAGCGTATAGTAGGCCAGTTCTACTCAAGGAAAAGAGTCAGTGGAGTGGAGGCTGAATAAAGATTTTGTCTTTTCCATTTTTTCCTTTTTTTTAAGGCCGCACCCGCGGCATATGGAGGTTCCCAGGCTAGAGGTCCAATCGGAGCTGTAGCCTCCGGCCTATACCACAGTCACAGCAATGCGAGATTTGAGCTGTGTCTGTGACCTACACCACAACTCACAGCAACGCTGGATCCTTAACCCACTGAGCAAGGCCAGGGATTAAACCCAAGTCCTCATGGATACTGGTCACGTTCATTACCACTGAGCCACAACGGGAACTCCCCAGATACAGCTTTTAAGTTTTTCCCTTTGAAAAAAATTTTCAAGGTGGCTATCACCTAGAGACATATACCTTACCATGCAACCCAATAAAGTAAAATCCACCCCTCAGAAAAGAGAGGAACATGAGTGAGTTTTTCTACCAGAAAGGCAAAAAATCATATATTTTCAACTAAAGCAATTTTTACCTATAACGCAGCTTTGTTTTGTTTGTTTGTTTGGGGCTAAAAAACCTTACATTCAGTGTGTTAATTCAGGATGTTTATACTGTGTTAAGGCACTGGGTGCATGGCTGTGCTGAACGTATGTTCACATCTGTTCCATATTTTCTTCTGTAGAACTTGGAGACCTGATTACCAATTTATTCCTATGTTTAAATGGATCCAAAATTACTTCCTAAAGTCAATCACGGCCCTGCTCCCATGGCCCACCTCTGAGAACTTTCCCCCTCATGCTGCCTCAGAACCACAGAACAGTATACCTCATTAGCATCAAATCTCTTCCTACAGCTGAAAAAGGTAATTACAATAATTATGAGTACAAGCCAAGCAAGCAATATACTGATTCTTAATTAAGGATGTATTTGGGAGTTCCCGTCGTGGCGCAGTGGTTAACGAATCCGACTAGGAACCATGAGGTTGCGGGTTCGATCCCTGCCCTTGCTCAGTGGGTTAACGATCCGGCGTTGCCGTGAGCTGTGGTGTAGGTTGCAGACGCGGCTCGGATCCTGCGTTGCTGTGGCTGCGGCGCAGGCCAGTGGCCACAGCTCCGATTAGACC
>PVHT021183653.1:3799172-3921585 GCA_004024745.2 Catagonus wagneri | reverse complement strand
AAATAAAATCCCTCAACTGCAATGCATGGTGAGGCTTCCGAAATAACAGTTTTGCTTTTCTCTATCCAAACATAACGCTGCCAGCAGTTGAAAGGGCTTTGAAGATGCTACTGTGTAACTCAGTTCCTAGTGTAGCATTAGGTCTCGGCTCAAGACCCAAGTCCCAACTCAAACTGACGCCACTTAAGCGGTACCAACTCAATAAACTCTCCTTTACCTTTACTCAACCATTTAAAGGAACAGGATGAAGTAAAAAAACAAGATGAAAAAACCTGGAATGCTCAAGACAAAAAGAAATAAGGCTACCTTTTCTTTTAGGTTTCCCAGGAAAGAACACCTAAATCTTAAAGGTTCAAAACAGGAGTTCCCATTATGGTGCAGCAGAAACGAATCCAATTAGTATCCATGAGGATGTGAGTTCGATCCCTGCCCTCGACCAGTGGGTAGGGGATCTAGCATTGCTGTGAGCTGCGGTGTAGGTCTCAGATGTGGCTCGGATCCCGCACTGCTATGGCTGTGTAGGCCAGCCGCTATAGCTCAGATTAGAACCCCAGCCTAGAAACTTCCATATGCCGAAGGTGCAGCTCTAAAAAAGCAAGGGAAAAAAAAAAGGATTCTAAACAGTTCACTATAAAAATATATACAATTTAAAAAATGGTAAAACACAAATAATAAGAATTGAGAATCATGACTGGGACAAATGTAAACGAGCAAATACAAGAAAACAGTAAAGGAGTTCCTACTGTGGCTCAGCAGTAATGAAGCCAATTAGTATCCATGAGAAATGCAGGTTAGATTCTTGGCCTCGCTCAGTGAGTTAGGGATCCAGTGTTGCCATGAGCTGTGGTGTAGGCTGGCAGCTACAGCTCCACTGCGATCCCTAGCCTGGGAACTTCCATATGCTGCAGGCGTGGCCACAAAGAGACAATAAATAAATAAATAAATAAATAAATAAATAAATAAATAAAGTAAAATCATATAAATAGAAAATAGTGAAATACAAATAAGAATTATAAATCATGACTAGAGCAAATATAGATAAATATAATGTGAACCTATTTGGAAGCCAAGGCAAAAAACGGAGTTTAGTTATAATAACGCTAATTTTTTTTCTTTTGTTTCTTTTGTTTCATCCTGACTGCTGGCACAAAGAATCCCATTAGGTAGGTCTGACTTCCCTGCTACTCTCAAAGAAAGTCTGGTATCAGTCAGTGTGTTGACCTCGGCAGTGAGGAGCCCCCTCGCCCCTCCGCCTCTACCTCATACTGCTGCATCAACTGCACCATGGAGTCGCCCACGAACAGCACGTCCGGCTCTTTGTCTTTGCAATCCAGGACAAATCTGTTGTGCTGGTTTGAGGAAGAAAGAACAGTTAGAAACCGGCATTTCTTTCCCTGTGAGATTTCTCAGCCTGGACAGAACAGTTGTGCAACCAGTTACTCTGTTGTTAAACATTTCATTTGGTCTGTCCCTAAAGCCCATTCCTCTCAATCTGCAATTACCTGCTGGGCCCTTAGGATCCTGATCATTCTAACACGCTCAAGAAAACCCAACTTTACTGAAACCAGAAAAGTTTTCCTCCAACTCTTCAAAAAAAAAAAAAGGTGATGTAATACAATGAACCCCTGTACACGCTCCACTACATTCAACAGTAACAATTCCCATATTTGCTTTATCTGTGTCTACTCTTTTGAGAGTAAGCTGCAAATACTGATTCCTCACCTTCAAATATTGCACATGCATATCCTAAGCATAAGGATAGTTTGAAGCCACAGAACTATTAACACATCTAAGAAAATGAACAATAATCCTATAACATCTAACATCCAATCTTTACAACTGTTCCAAGAGTTGGAAAAGTATTATGTGTATCTATCTTTTTGAACTAGGATCCAATCAAAAGACACACATTTTATGTGAATGATTTTAACATGGCCTTTAAAAATGTCTGCTAACCTCTAAATGTGAGACGCTGGAAAACTGGGACTCAGGCTTTTTCAGTCTAATTTAAGTTTCTCAGCTGTGGTGACCTAGTCCTGGAATGTTTCTCTCTTCTCTAAAGGCATTAAGACACCTTTAAAAATGATTCTACCTACTGATGCTAAACTAAAAGACGTAGTTTAAATTTTTATATTCATCCCTGAAGCAAATTAACATGATGCAGGTATCTACCCCAGAACTACGGAAAGGCCCAAATGCTGTTTCTTTCTTTCAAACTCTACACTCAATTATGCTTCCCCTAGGAATTAAGATAGAATTACTATTAAAGTTTTTCTGCTGATGATACAAGTGCAGATGTCACTGTGGTGAAACAGAGCTATTACACTGCTATTGGTGAAAATACAAAAATACTTCTGGAAAAAATCTGACAATTGATGAAGACAGCTCTTCTTTTATAGTGACAGGATTTGGGATAGTTTTTTCTTTTCTCTTGGGTCCTTGTCTTATGAAAATAATTTTTAAACATTACTACTGTTTCAGTAAGTATTTTTGAACTGAAGGGATAAGATGAGCAAGAATAACACTTCAGCTAGTTTAACTGAGCAGGTGCTCTTTCACACCACGTCATCTCCCCACCGAGTATCTAACGTACCCACCATTTCTCAATACCAACCAAACAGATCCTGTTTCGAGGTCATGGAATTTAAGCTCCGCTGTTCTAAAGGCTTTAGTACTCTACATTTTCTTTTTAAGTATAAAGGTAGTTGCAATAAGTTTGGAAAAAATAGCAAAGTTCAAAGCAAACATCTAGCGTCTTAACCTAGTACCTATTAATGTATTGAGGAATTTTCTTCTCATTTTTTCACATGCCTCTCCCCACTTTTTTAACATAGTTCAATCATATGTATACCTCCTCCTGGCACAGTAGCTTTGGGGAGAGAAAAATCCATATTCAAATTCTAGCTTATCTACATTCTAGGCCAGTGACCTTAAGCAATGGCATAACCCAAGTCTTGTTTTACACATCTACCTGGAAACTGTCTTAGAGTTGTGAAGGTCAGAGTTCTATAAAAGAGGTCCAGCTTTTGGTTGGCACCCAATAGATACTCAATAAATAGCAGTCATTATAACTGCATATAACATTATAATAGAAATATTTTTCTAGGGAGCTACATGATTTTCATAACCATAACTTTTTTTTGGCAGTGCCCATGGTATGTGCAGGCTCCCAGGCCAAGGATCAAGCACACACCACAGCAGCAACCTGGGCCACTGCAGTGGCAAGGCTGGATCCTTATTCCACTGAACCACACAGAAACTTCAATCATAACCATAATGTTACTTTATTTATTTTGCTTTTTAGGGCCGCACCTGTAGCATGGGGAAGTTCCCAGGCTAGGGGTGGAATCAGAGCTGCAGCTGCCAGCCTACACCAAAGCCAGAGCAACACAGGATCCGAGCTGCATCTGAGACCTACGCTGCAGGTTTCGGCAATGCCAGATCCTTAACCCACTGAGCGAGGCCAGGGATGGGACCTGAATCCTCACGGATACTAGTCAGGTTTGTTACTACTGAGCCACAACAGGAACTCCCATAACCATAATTTTAAACAGCACCTGATATCCCACTGAATGCACCCAGTGACACGTGCTTGTTGTTTTTTCCCTAATGACAGACTTACTATCAGAAGCCTTCTACCGATAGATGAAGAAACTTACACAAAAACAATTTTTTTTCTTTTTTTTAGGGCCACACCTGTAGCATACTGAAGTTCCCAGGCTGGGGTTGGAGCTACAGCTGCCGGCCTACACCACTGCTCACACCACCACCAGATTCTTAACCCGCTGAGCAGGGCCAGGGACTGAACCTTTTCACAGGGTGGGAATTTTAAGGTCAAAGTGGATCAACACGTTCGTGTATCTTGGATATATTTCCAAATTCTTCTTCTTTTTTTTTGCCCCACCTGCAGTATGCAGAAGTTCTCAGGCCAGGAACTGAACCCACACCACGTGAGTGACCTGAGCCACAGCAGTGATTCTTAACCCCTAGGCCATAGGGAACTCCTCCAAATACTTAAAATGGTTATACCTATACTGACTCCAGAAATGTATCAGCACTCATTTTCCCACCCTTGCACCTGCATTGGACATAATGTTTCTCTCTCCCTCCTTTTCTTTCCAATGTTTTAATCTGTACTTTTTTCTTTTTTGGTCAAGTCTGCAGCATATGGAAGTTCCTGGGCCAGGGATGGAATCCGAGCCACAGGTGCAGTCTATGCCACAGCTGCAGCAATGCTGGAACCTTAACCCTCGGCTGGGGACTGAACCAACGTTGCCACAGAGCCAAGCTGGATCATTAACTCACTGTGCCACAGCAGGAACTCCTTAATCTGTACTTTTTCGAAAAAAAAAAACTTAAACACTTCCTGTCACGCTCACTGAGATACTTCTCTAGTGGTACCTTGAGGATATTTTATTGAAGATATGACAAAAAATATCCTGCTTCATCTGAAATATTTACTAAAAATATTTTCCTCGTTTGGCTGCTGAGCCTTCTTTAGCTGGTTAATATGCTTTGATACAATTTGTTATTAAATTTATCTATAGTCAAGTCTTTCATTATCATGTTTAAAAAAACTTTTTTATTATGGAAAATACCAAAAGTACAGAAAAGCAGAGATCGTTGTAGCTCAGTGGTAGGTAATGAATCGGACTAGCATCCATGAGGAGGCGGGTTCAATCCCTGGACTCACTCACTGGGTTAAGGATCTGTGGTACAGGTTGCAGACGCAGATCCAATTCGACCCCTAGCCTGTGAACTTCCACATGCCACAGGTGTGGCCCTTAAAAAAAAAAAAAGGCAGGAAAGCAGAGAGAACACAGTGGATCTCCATGTATCCATTACCAGCTACAGCATTCACTTAACCTATGGCCACTAATATTTCAACATTCCAGAAACTACCACGCCACCCCATTCTCAGATTTTGAAGCAAATTGAGGACATAGCAAATTATGTATAAATATTTCAATAGGTAACTCTTAAAAGATTAAAAAACTCTAATATCAATTCTATCCCTCTAAAATTAACAGTAATTCTTTTTTTTTTCTTTTTGCCTTATCTAGGGCCGCATACACAGCATATGGAGGTTCCCAGGATAGGGGTCTAACAGGAGCTGTAGCCGCCGGCCTACGCCAGAGCCACCGCAACACGGGATGCGAGCCGCGTCTGCAACCTACACCACAGCTCACGGCAACGCCGGATCCTTAACCCACTGAGCAAGGCCAGGGATCGAACCCGCAACCTCATGGTTCCTAGTCGGATTCGTTAACCACTGAGCCACGACAGGAACTCCCAACAGTAATTCTTTAATATCAATAACTAGCAAATGTTCAAACACAATGTCACAAAATTTTTTTGTTTTATGATTTTTTTTTAATTAAAAACATTTTTTTTTTCTGCCTCACCCACGGCATGCAGAAGTTCCCACGTCAGGGGCTGAACTCGTGCCACAGCAGTGACAACACCAGTCCCTAACTCACTGAGCCACCAGGGAACTCAATTCGTTTTTTTAAAATTGGAATCCAGGAGTTCCCAGTGGCTCGGTGGTTAACCAATCCGACTAGGAACCATGAGGTTGCGGGTTCGATCCCCGGCCTTGCTCAGCAGGTTAAGGATCCGGTGTTGCCGTGAGCTGTGGTGTAGGTTGCAGATGTGGCTTGGATCCTGTGTTCCTGTGGCTGTGGTGAAGGCCGGCAGCTACAGCTCCTGTTAGACCCCTAGCCTGGGAACCTCCATATGCCACGTGTGCGGCCCTAGATAAGGCAAAAAGACAAAATAAATAAATAAATAAAATAAAAAATAAAATAATATTGGGATCCCGACAATTTATCTCTCCCCCACCACCTTTTTCCTAAGGGCCACGCCCGCAGCATATAGAGGTTTTCAGGCTAGGGGCCACCGGCCACTTCCACATCCACAGCCACCGCCACGCCAGATCCAAGCCCTGTCTGCAACCTACAGCACAGTTCACAGCAATGCTGGATCCTTAACCCACTAAGTGAGGCCAGAGATCGAACCTGTGTCCTGAAGGCTACTAGTCGGGTTCATTAACCGCTGAGCCATGAAGGGAACTCCCCAATTTATCTCAAATCCCTTTTAATCTACAGGTTCCTCCTTCCTCTGCCACCACCTCGCAAACTTATTTTTTAAGGGATATGACTGTCTGAATCTGCTCTAGCCTGGATTTTGCTGATTGTATTCCTGTGGTGGTGCTGGACACGTTCATCTCTCCCAGGTATTTCCTGGGAGGTGGCACTTAGGTCTGGATTAGGGTTGGAATTTCAGCAATACTTTATAGGTAGTACTGAGTATCATGTCAATATTTGTTTTTATCATGATTGTTTTTCTTCTGATGTTTTGCTTTTTTTTTTTTTTTTTAAAGAAATACTTTCGGAGTTCCTGTCGTGGCTCAGTGGTTAATGAATCCGACTAAGAACCATGAGGTTGCGGGTTCGATCCCTGGCCTCGCTCAGTGGGTTAAGGATCCAGCGTTGCCGTAAGCTGTAGTGTACGTTGCAGATGCAGCTCGGATCCCGCGTTGCCGTGGCTGTGGTGAAGACTGGCAGCTACAGCTCCTGTTAGACCCCTAGCCTGGGAATCTCCACATGCCGCGGGTGTGGTCCTAGATGAGGCAAAAAGACAAAAAGAAAAAAAAAGAAATACTTTCATTCTATTTTATTTATTTAATTATTGGCTTTTTTTTAGGGCCGCACCGGCGTCATGTGGAGGTTCCCAGACCAGGGGTCTAACCAGAGCTGTTGCTGCTGGCCTACACCAGAGCCAGAGCAACGCCAGATCCGAGCCGCGTCTGCAACCTAAACTACAGCTCACAGCAATGCCAGATCATTAACCCACTGAGTGAGGCCAGGGATCCAACCCGCAACCTCATGGTTTCTAGTCGGATTCATTTCCACTGCACCATGACGGGAACTCCCTGATGTCTTGCTTTGAAATAACTTTAGATCTACAGAAGAGCTGCAAAGATTGTAGAGTATCTGCATATACCCTTAACTCGGCTTCTTCCAATATGAGCATCCTTTAAATAAGCATGGAACACTTGTCAAAACTAAAAAAATTAACACTGAGGACTGGGTTAAGGATCCGGCGTTGCCATGAGCTGTGGTGTAGGTTGCAGACGCGGCCTGGATCCCGCGTTGCTGTGGCTGTGGCGAAGGCCGGCGGCTACAGCTCCTGTTAGACCCCTAGCCTGGGAACCCCATATGCCGCGGGTGCAGCCCTAGAAAAAGCAAAACAAAACCAAAAAACCCCACTGAGGAATACCATCAATTAAAATAAAGTTCATCCAGGAGTTTCCTGGTGGCCTAGTGGATTAAGGACCCAGTGCTGTCACTGCTGTGGTTCGGGTTACTGCTGTGGCACAGGTTCAATCCCTGGTCTGGGAACTTCTTCTGTATGCCACGGGTGTACAGAAAAAGGAAGTTCAGATTTCACTAATTTTTCCACTAATGCCTGTTTTCTGTTCAAAGAATCAGTCCAAGATATCCCACTGTATTTAATCTACACAACTCCTCAGTCTCTTCCAGTATAGGAGTCTCTTGGTTTTTCCTTAACTTTCATGACCTCACCACATTTAGCAGTGGCCAGGCATCTTACAGATGTTTCTCCAATGTGGCCAAAAAAACAACAAAAAAAACCTTGGAAATATATCCAAGAAATATTTCTGATTAAAAGAAAATAAAGAGCTATCACAACCAAATACAATGTGTGATTCTAGGCTGGGAAGAAAATTGATATAAAGAGCATCGAGTCACAAGTCTAGATGAAGGATATAGGAAGTTCTCTCTAAAGCATTTGTAACACTTGAACAATTTTGAAATTACTTCAAAATCTTAAAAAGCTTTAAAAAAAAGAATACCGTAGAGACTCTGTTATCTATTATAATTAACAGAGGGCAATGACCATACCTTCAAAATATTCCTCAGTTCCAACAACAGATGGTGACCAAGTATGGCGTCTCTAACATTACATTTTTACGTACAGTAATCAATTCTCGCGGACCATTAAAAACACCCCTTTGAAGCTTTGGTCAAGACCCTAAAACTGAAGAACCTCATTTCGTGTGAACACACAGGAGCGCCTCCCTTTACCTGCGACATCCACCTGTCATCTCCTTGAATATCTTCCGCTGCATGTGGAATGGCTGCTGGGTTTGAGTCTCCCTGGCTCATTCTACACCTGAGGAAAAAAACGGCTATGTCATGTTTTGTTCACTGACAGGAATGTTTTCTTGTTACCACTTATTTAAATATCACACCGTCAGGTTTTAAATAAGAATAATAATTAAATAAATTTCATTGTGGTTTTACCTAGAAACAAAGCAACTGGAGTCTGTTTTCAGGACAAATGGGTTCCAGGACATTACTGCTTAAGTCCCATCAATATCAAGCACTACGAAACTTCCAGATAGGTCTCAATATCATTCAGTAAGAGTGCACTACATTTAAAAAGTCTGCTCCAAGTATATACTCCACAGCTCTATTAATTTTTCATGAATACTGTAAGAACCAAATGATACAAGGAATTATCGTGGTTCAGGTTCACAGCACTTGAACCTTTTTTTTTGTCTTTTTTTTTTGCCTTTATGTAGAGCCTCAGCCGCAGCCTATGGAGGTTCCCAGGCTAGGGGTCTAACAGGAGCTGTAGCTGCCGGCCTTCACCACAGCCACAGCAACGCGGGATCCGAGCCGCGTCTGCAACCTGCACCACAGCTCACGGCAATGACGGATCCTTAACCCACTGAGCAAGGCCAGGGATCGAACCCACAACCTCATGGTTCTTAGTCGGATTCATTAATCACTGAGCCACGAAGGGAAGTCCAATGATACAAGGAATTAAACCCTTGTATATAGTTCAATGCCATCTACATTAGAGCCTTTTAGGCTGCTAGAGTTACACACTTAAGAAATACTACAAAAATGATTAGAATATATCAATTACTAAACATCACACAAATACCACAGGCTTTGGCACTGAGGTTTTTGTTGGCTGTACCCAAGGCATGTGGAGATTCCCAGGCCACACACCAAACCCATGCCTCAGCAGGAACCAGAGTCACAGCAGTGACAACACAGATCCTTAACCCACTGAGCCATCAGGGAACCCCTGGCACTAGTTTTTGACAAATGTTTATCGGGCACTTTTATTTTTGACAGGTCGCCACTAATGAAATTTTATTAACAATAAACCTCACTATAGCATCTGACAGTGGAAAGAAGGAATAAGTGAAATTCAGGAAACTTAGAAATGCTATCTTCCAAAAAGACAAGTAAGAAACCGGATTGTTTTCAACCAACTCTGAAGAATACATTCTGGAGACATTAGGCTCAAGAAACCACTTGGCAAATACAAAGAATGATGAAAGAGAAAAAGCTGGGGTTTTGTGGCTTATAGAAAAAGAGGCCATACGCTTTATTCCCTTCCTTTGCCATCCTCAAATACAACTAAACTTTCTGGAAGAGGACTGAGTTATGGTCATTCAGGAAGTATTCACTGAGTAAACAAAACACCCTGGATTGCCAGGGCAGTAGTTTTTGAGGATCAGAAAGCAACAAGTCCTAAACATGAAAGCAACCCTTCATTCGTGAAAAATAAATTACAGAAACAAACAAGTTTAACATTAATTATGCAAATTCACTGAGCTCTAAATGACACCAGATCTAAAAAAACTGTACTCAGGGTTAAGACCACATCTGACTAAAAATGTAAAATATTATTCACAACTTGTACATATTTCTTTACTGAAATTTGCAACTATTGGGAAATAACAGCTATCTATGAAAGACTATGCTATGCTTTACAAATACCACCTCCAATCCTCACAAAAGTACTAAAGAAAACGAGGATCAGATAATTTAGGTAATTTTCGTATTGAGTGACTAAATTTAGATTTGCATGACCCCAATAACATCACATACAGCCCACTGAGCACAAACCACTTCATGCTGACTCGCTAACAGGGGCCTACATCTAATAACCATTTCACCCAAAAGACCACCTGGAGCTAAAAACATCCAAGAATCAAGAACTGCAGATGAATTTGCAGAGTTCCAATCAGACAATGATACCTGTTGGGCGTTTCACTGTCTAAGAAAAGTGTGGAAAAATTAAAAGATATTTATATATTTATCTTTATAGGTAAAAGGAAAAAAATGATTATGGGGTTAAAACAGCCACAAAGAAACGTTTATTTCTGAGGTTTTGCTTTTGTTTTTAACCAATAAAACATTCTAATCCTTCTATATGAAAGCTGCTTGAGGGAGTTTCCATTATGGTCCAGCAGAAATGAATCTAACTAGTATCCACGAGGATGCGGGTTCGATCCCTGGCCTCGCACAGTGGGTCAGGAATCTGGCGTCACTGTGAGCTGTGGTGTAGGTCACAGAGGCTGCTGGGTTCCCGAGTTGCTGTGGCTGTGGTGTAGGCTGACAGCTATGGCTCCCAGTAGACCCCTAGCCTGCGAACTTCCGTATGACGTACATGTGGCCCTAAAGCGCAAAAAAAAAAAAAAAAAAGTTGTTTGAGGTCTAATTTCAATTTTTGATTTAAGTCTATTTACATTAAATCTAACATGGTGCTTGATAAGAGTTTTAATTTTAAAAGTTAACTTTCTTCCCTGCAATCAAAAAGCTCTATTGGGAATTCTCTTGCGGCTCAGTGGGTTAAGGACCTGGTGGTGTAACTGCTGTGGCTCTGGTTACAGCGGTGGCGTGGGTTCGCTCCCTGGCCTGGGAACTCCCACATGCCGTAGGCACAGCTAAAAATAACAAAAAAAAAGTTCTCTTGGCCTTAACATGGACAAGAGGGAAAAAACTTTTCCCATTTTCTGGATTTCAAAATCAGGCATATAAGGTAAAGAAATATAGTAACAAACAGCTCCATTTGCTACTCACTAATTGAAAAAAATCGATTTCCTAACTTTTAAAATAATTTAAAAAACCCAATCATCTCTCATTTATTTTCCTACCTAGAGAAACACTTAACATGTTAGGTATTTCTGAGGCAAAAGTTAACTGACACAGTTAACTGGGAAATCACTACTAAAAATGAAAAAAATAATCTGTCCTACTTTCACTCTATGATTACGTAACTGAAACCATTCTTCCTGGGGACTGTTAAAAAAAAAAAAAAGGACGACAAACTGTGCATACGAGGCGCCTCCATAATATCATGTATCCAAATACATTCCTCACCACTTAGAGACAAAACGCACACACTTCAACTACATTTCAGTTCTTTGAATACCATGTTCAGATCTTGCTGCAAAACTTAAAAAAGAATTTTGACAAACCAGAGGGCTTTTCCAAGGAAAGGAACCAGGCTGGTGAGAAATTTAAAAACCCGCCATATCAGAAACAGTGGAAAAAAAATAAGTATGTTTTATAAAAAACATAAAAAAACTGGTTGGGGAACAGCAAGACCCAGGACATAAACAGATGTCAAGTATCTAAAGATTACTAGGAAGGGACATTAGGCTTATTCTACGTGATCCCAAATAGGAAGACAAGGCCAGTGGATACAATGTACAGTGAGACAAATTTCTAACAAACAGAACAGCAAATGACATAAGCCATCTCTCAAGGGGACTCAAAAAGAGACTAAGTGAACACCTGTAAGAAAAGCATAAAGTCAGAGTTCAAGCTGTGGTGCAGTGGATTAAGAATCCGACTTCAGCAGCTGGTGTTGCTATGGAGGTGCAGGTTCAGTCTGTGTCCAGGTGCAACGGGTTAAAGGTCACAGCTGCAGCTCAGATTCAAGCCCAGAAACCTCCATACGCTGTGGGTGTGGCCATAAAATAAATGGTAAAAAGCATAAAGTGAGTTTAAAGCGAAAGAGTACACTGGCCCAGATTAGTGGGGTTCAAACGTGCTTTAAGGGGTCTTTTCGAAATGTTCCTCAATATGTGTATACTTATAAATTAAATGTGAATTGCAGTTAATCTGAATGTTAACTATTAGTATAGGGTTTTTTTTTTTTGTTTTTTGCTTTTTGCTTTTTAGGGCCGTACCCATGGCATATGGATGTTCCCAGGCTAGCGGTCTAATCAGAGCTACAGCTGCTGGCCTACCCCACAGCCTCAGCAACGCCAGATCCAAGCCACGCCTGCAACCTACACCACAGCTCACGGCAACGCCGGATCCTTAACCCACTGAGCAAGGCCAGGGATCGAACCCGCAACCTCATGGTTCCTAGTCGGATTCATTTCCGCTGTGCCACAACGGGAACTCCTGTTTTTTCCTTTTTTACATAAAAAATGAGGTAAAAAGAAGTCCTAAAATTTTTCCCTGTATTCCAACGGTCCACCTACGCATTCCAGGGCAGCGCACATACTCTACTTTCAAGATCAATGGTCTATGAGATCTCCTCAGATCTATGAGTCAATCTACAGACAAGGATTTTTAGAGTTCTTCCAATAGGTAAACAAATGAATAAAATAATAATTGCAATTAAGATTTACTAAGAACTTACTATTTATAAGACCCTATGCTAGGAGCTTTGTTACTTAAATAAAACTGAAGCTCGGCAAGATTTAAGGAAAATGCTCCATGCTCGCGAGAGCTGGGACGTGAACTCAGAGTGACACCCTCCAAAACCTGTAACTCTCAGGTGAAGGGCATTAGGCTCTATGTAGAAATGACTGTATGAGACGATAAATTCTAAGTTACTAAGTAAATTAACTACTATCTCCTATTCAACTACCCAAGTTCAAAGGCAACGATACCCTGAGCAAAACACTTTCACCTTGGTCCTAAATTTCATCATGAGCACAGTGAAAAAGCTATATGGACAGGGAAACTGAGGAACAAAATTTCACTTATCTGAAGTTACCAGGCACGTAAATCTGAGAGAATTTTGTGCAATATTCCCAATCTGCTTGTCTTTTTTTTTTTTCTCCTTCATTAACTATGAATAAAAGGCCATCCTTCTTCCTCCTCTCTAAGGGCAAAGTATCTGAGCCAAAAATTTGTTTCTCTGTGCCTTCAGACCCTTGGATTTTGTGTTATTTTGCCACATCAAAATCTTACAAGTGGCTTTCAGTTCTACCTATGCCTATGGCTTGGTAACATTTTTAAACAGCAGGTAAAGAAGAACTGAGGGGCAAACCCAAACAATTTATTCTTTAACGACCAAGGTGGGGACTGTGCATTTACGGGATTCAAATAATTTGGGAGGCAGGTAAAATTAGCGGTTGTAATTTTTTTTAATGATTTTTTTTTCCCATTATAGCCGGTTTACAGTGTTGGTTGTACTTTTCACAATAAAAATGAAGAATGAATCAGGAGCCATCCAGAGAAGCCTGTAGTAGGTCACAAAAATCTTGGGGGTTTCCTGCCTCAGGTAAAAAGCAATATTGCCACACAGAAGTATTCAGAATGGTCAAACTGTAATTCGTGACAACAGAAAAAGTAGCAACAGGGAGGGATTTGAGTCTCATCTCACTTTACTGATTCACAGTAATCCCCCCTCAGCAAGTCATTAGCTTCCGAGGTCACAAACAGCAGGTTCAGTTAGAAGAGTCTAGGAGAACGGTGATAAAGGTCCCAAGAAATTAATTTAGCAGAAGAGACGCTATCTGGGGAAGCTTTAACTGTCCATTTAAAGGAGTTTTCTGGGGAGATGAGGAGTAAGCAACTTGCACACCATTTCCCAATTTTCCTGCATTTTCTGTCTTTTCTAGACAGAACTAGACAGTAGAACACCGAAATTTTCGGGTGCTTATACTGATAGTGTGTCTCATCAAAAACCCTTGCTAAGGAGTTCCCGTCGTGGCGCAGCGGAAAGGAACCTAACTAGGAACCATGAGGTTGCGGGTTCGATCCCTGGCCTTGCTCAGTGGTTAAGGATCCAGCATTGCCGTGAGCTGTGATGTAAGTCGCAGATGCAGCTCGGATCTGGCCTTGCTGTGGCTGTGGCGAAGGCCGGCAGCTACAGCTCCAATTAGACCTCTAGCCTGGGAACCTTCATATGCCGCAGGTGCGGTCCTAAAAAGACAAAAGACAAACAAAACAAAACAAAAAAAGTCTTGCTAACAAAAAAGAATTATAAAATCCTCAAGCTGAGCTGAATGTTTCTTCAGTTTAAAGAGGAAACAGATGGAGGGGGAAAGCTGCACTAAGAATTAAAAGATTCAGAATGTTTCCACTCTGACCTAAGACTCTTACGCTGTTTCAGGAGCTGGAAGGGTTATTCTGAAAGGAAAGGCAGGCCTCATCCAGAATACCCTGCCTCAGTGGGCTGGTAGATGGGTCTCTGGGTTCCAGCACATCCATAATTTATTATCAAATGCCCAAGCCAATACATTAAAGCACAATAATTTCCTCCTCCTCCCCTGCTCCCCCACAAGGAGGCAACCTTTCTATCAGAACAATGTGCCCAGGAGAGGAATCTAAAGACACAAGGCCTATCTAAGGCAAAGGCATGTTCAAATGATCTGGGGGTACAATATGCCCCACCCCTCGACCTCTTCCAACACCCCCCTTTAGAGTTGTACGAAATGAGGCCCTGGGTGAGAGAGTGGGGTGGGGTCCAGGCTGAGCTCTAAAAAGAGGCCAAAGCTCCATGGGTTTGGTTTTCTTAAGGTCTGTATATAAGTTATGAAAAGCAACGCTGGCCTGGGAGCTATGGAAAGCAGAATAATGAGTCACCGTGCAACGGTACATCACAAACCTGCAGGTAGAAGGTCCTGATCTGCTACACGGACACGGACCAGGTAAAAAACACCTAAGAAAACTTGTCCACTGGCAGGTTTAACTAGCTGGTTGACCTTGGGCAAATCACCGGCCAGGCGAGCCTGGTCTCTAAAACGAAGTGCTGGACTGGGCAGCCCTCTACGAAACGCGCTGTGACAGCCCATGGATTTTCGAATATATCAGAGGAGGAAACGGTGAAGTTTCTGAAGAGTTGCACATTTTCAACAAAAGGGATGGGGAAAAGCGCTTGTCAAAAAACAGCAGGGGAACCGGACTGGCCCTCGCTCACAGTCTCCCAAACGGAGGAAAGGGGAAAGAAGGGTCGCAGGTTCAACCTCGGCGTCGGAGGAGAAGGCAGCAGCCGAGACCCGAGGCAGAAATGGGGCTGGCAGCGGGGAGCATCGGGCCAGGGGCGCAAGGGATGCCTCCGCCGGGGGGCCGGCAGAGCCAGACCCGGCGGCGCGCCCCGCCACCGCGCTCCGCCGCGGGAAGAAACCAGGCGGCAGCGAGGCTGGGAGGCGGGGCGGCCGTGCAGGCGGCAGGTCTGGGGGTGGGGCGCCGGGGAGAGGCGCCGAGGGGGCGGCCGGCGGCCTCGAGGGGCGGAGGCAGCGCCGGCGGCCGGGAAGCCGACACCAGGTCAGCCGAGAAGGCGCGAGCGAGCGAGCGCGCGAACCCCCCGGAACGGGGGCGCGCCGGGGGGAGGGGTCCCCGCCGTGTGGGGGAGGGGCGGTCGCGGGCCTCTCACAATAACAAACCGCGGCCCCTTCCAACCCCCACCTCTAAGCCAGCGTTTCCCCGCGCCCCGGGATGCACTCACTCAGGCAGAGGGTCCGTGCGGGCCCCAAGCGGCTGCGGCGTCGGCGGGTGGCGCGTCTGTGGCTCGCTTAGCCCCGGCGGCCCCAATCCGGCGCGTCCCTCCTCCGGCCCCAGCGCCCGCAGCAGCACCCCCACTTCCGGTTTCCCTGCCACTCAGGCAAATGGCTCCCGGAAGTCCCGCCCCGTCCTCCCCGGCCTCGGCCTGCCTCCCGGTTCCCCACTTTCCCTCTCGGCGGGTGCTCGCTGCAGGCGGCCGGCCGTCCTGCTCCGCCCCGAGAGGCTCCCCGCTTTGTTCTCGATCCTGCCCTCGTTCCGCATGTAGCTTGCGCAACTTAGGCCGTTGTCTTTTCTCCAGCTGTATCCCTCCACCCCGCGTTCGTGTCACCGCGGTGCGGAGATGGCTTTCGGGACAATGTGGCATGACCTCACCCTGACGCCATTCCCTTCCCACCCCGCCAACCTGGCTTCCTTCTCCACCCCGTGGAATAAACGACGTTGCTGCCAGGGGATGGAAAGAGGGTCCCCAGGTTAATGAGGCAGTCCTTTGCATTTATGGGTGGAATTTCAGTTTCTGTGATGAATGTACGGATTTTGGGAGATCGCCTCTTAAGGTGATATTGCAGGGAATGAAGCGCCACAGTCTTCTCTTTAGAGAGCAATCCAGTTTTGGGGAAAATATGTGTTTATATACACACAGCCAATATTGAAAAGATGATATGCTAAATGCCATGTAAACACGGCATCTATAACAATAGAGAGAAGGGGCAAAAGATGCGTGCAGGCTATGGTTAGCAAAAGGTTTGGTGGAGCAGCGCCCTGAGCTGGCCCTTTAAGGATTCATTCAGCCCCACGTGGGGGAATCGGTAGAGCCTTCCAAAGCTCTGAAAGTAATCAGCGGGTTTGGTTTTGCAGACAAAATCCGTTAAGAATTACTGTGAAAACCTGGAAGCCTGAAGTTTCAAGATATATCAATTTATTTTTCAGATCCTCTGCGCTGTCAAGTGGCACTAAATTTGTCAGGCGTATATATAATCCAAAATAATTTGTTCTACAGAACTCTAGTTTACCTGGAAATTCTCTTGCAGATGTTCATTTGATAAGTGGCACACCAGTAGGTAAATGTTGCTTTAAATATTTTATTGAAAAGAATTTGTATTTGGGGAACTCAAATGATGGTATAAAAAGCAGCCTAGAATTATATTGATAACAAGAGTTTGAATTCTCCAGTGATAAATCCATAGAGTCCTAAACGTCTTCAGTTTTAACACTCAACACATTTTAATGTAATTACGACTTCATTGCACTGTCTTCCTTGATATCCTATAAGCTCTGAGAGAGCAGAGACCGTGTTCTGTGGGTTCCCAGCATCTAGCATGGTGCCTGATGCATAGTAGCCACTCATTAAATACTGTTCAATGAGGAATGAATAAATTTATGACTCTGGGATCCCTTGGACTATCTTTTGCTTTCTTGTTTTCAACTTTTTAACTAAGAAACACAAAGGAAATGTGCCCAGGAAACACTAGAGCTAGTTAAACTAGCCTCTGCAAATATTTGAATACCTCTATGACTCAGGCAGTTTTTAGTGTTTTGGAAAAATTTCAATGTCACCGAACCCTGACATTTAATAAGGGGTTTTCTCCTAATATGTCTGTTTTAGCTTTCTAAATAATTCATATAAAAAACGGAAGTAGTTCCCATCGTGGTTCCATTCCTGGTATCGCTCAGTGGGTTAAGGATCTGACATTGCCACAAGCTAGGTCACAGGTTCGGCTTAGATCCTGTGTTGCCAGCCACAGCTTGGATTCAATCCCTAGCCTGGGAACTTCCATATGCCGCAGGTGCGGCTGTAAAAAGAAAGAAAAAAAAACGTAGGTGGTAAAGTGGAAAGGACCCTAAGCTAGACTCCAGGGTGCCCTGCGTTCTTGTCTGAGGACTACGACTCATTTTACTTCTTTGACCCTTTGTTTCTTAGTCTGTAAAATGAAAAGGGTAGGCTCGGTCATTGCGAAGTTTCTTTTTAGCTCCAGGCCTCCAGCAGGAACGTAACTCTGGGGCACACAGCGCTATCTCACTCCTCCTCACTTCCCACCCACTACCTCCCCTTCCCCTGGGCCCCTTTCTCGGAGTTTGTGTTTTCCATACAGCCCCAGCTGGCGGTGGGTAAAAATAACTGTTTTCTGACTATGAGCAAAATTGCCTGAAAGCTGTCAGGAGAGCTTGCCCGTCAAGTTGTTTCTCCATTAGTGATGATGCGTTTGATGACTCCAACCAGATTCTTTAGTCTGGTTTCCCTCATGCCTGAATGCCAGCCCAAAGGGAAAAGTGGTAGAAACCCTGACAAAATGTCTGTCGGACAGATTGGGGTAGTGTAAACGTGATCAAATGGGAACCTAAGACTCTGAAAATGAGCTATGTCAAGTGGCCTGAAATTTAGGAGACTTCTTGGCATTTCATCACATACAGAAATTAAACAGGGAGATTTCAGGGGCCCTGGCATTTCAGACATGACATGAGGGAAGAAAGGCTACGTGGACTGAGAATATACATGCAGTGTGAATTCAGAGAATTTCTGTGGGTAGAACTCAAGGTCAGATGATTTACAGGAAGAGTCTCAAAATTTTATTTAGTGTTAAAACAACATTAGGAAATATTTCAACTCCCGTCCTTACAAGTTAACACATTTTGATTTGCCTCAATTTCAGTCAGTAGCTGTATAGTTAATAAATGTTTTATTTCTCAATTTTGAGATATTTAGGGTCAGGCCAAGACATTGTTAGAAATAATGTCAAGAACGTATTGTGACAATATTTTTTTCTTCACAGCTGGAATTTGTAAGTTTGTCATATTTTACTTTTTTTTTTTTTTTTTTTTTGTATTTTTGCCTTATCTAGGCCGCACCCACGGCATATGGAGGTTCCCAGGCTACGGGTCTAACAGGAGCTGTAGCTGCCAGGCCTTCACCACAGCCACAGCAACGCGGGATCTGAGCCATGTCTGCACCCTACACCACAGCTCACGGCCACGCCGGATCCTTAACCCACTGAGCAAGGCCAGGGATCGAACCCGCAACCTCATCGTTCTTAATCCGATTCGTTAACCACTGAGCCACGACGGGAACTCCCATATTCTACTTTTTTTAAAGTGTGTGTGTGTGTGTGTGTGTGTGTGTGTGGTTTAATAGCATTACAAACTCATGGATTGAAACACATTTGATGTGTTTTATTCATTGCAATTATTATGCTTATCGATAACCAGGTTGTCCTGAAATGATCCTATTTAAGTTGCCTCCTGAACTTTTTTTTTTTTGCTTTTTAGGCCCACACCCGTGGCACATGGAGGTTCCCGGGCTAGGGGTCCAATCGGAGCTGTAGCCGCTGGCACACACCACAACCACAGCAACACAGAATCTGAGCTACATCTGTGAACTACACCACAGCTCACGGCAATGCCGGATCCTTAACCCACTGAGCGATGCCAGGGATCGAACCCACATCCTCGTGGACCCTAGTCGGATTCATTAACTGCTGAGCCATGAAGGGAACCCCTTCTGGGTCATTTTGACATAAACAAAGATTGATCCACTTTCTGCCACTTTAGTTTTGCATTTTCTACGACTTCAGTTAATAGAAGCATACAGCAGAATCAGCTTTTATGATTTCTTCTATTTAATATAGCATTTTTAAGGTTCATCCACATTGTTGTGGGTAGCAATAGTTCATCCTTTTTTATGGCCAAGTAGTATTCTGTTGACGGATATTCTACAATTTCTTTATCCAGTCAACAGTGGACATTTGTTTTTTTCTGGCTTTGCTTATTATGAGTAAAATGCAGATGAAAGTTCATGTAGAAATCTTTGTGTAGACATGTTTTCCTTTCTCTGGGATCTCTTGGATCTGGGAATGGAAATGTTGAGTCACAGGGCAACTGTGTTTAGCATTATAATAAACTTCCCATCTGTTTTTCAAAGTGGTTTATCCTTTTACACCCCCCACCAGCAGAGAGTGAGAGCTTCAGTTGCTCTGCATCCTTAACAGTGCCTAGAATTATTAATTTAAGAGAATTTTGCCATTCTAGTTGGTATATAGTCATATCTCATTGTGGTTTTAATTTGCACTTCCCTCATGATTAATAACATTAAGCATCTTTTCATGCTGTTTTTGGCCATTTATATGTCTTCTTTTGCAAAGTGCCTGCTCAACTCTTTTGGCCATTAAAAAAACTATAGGTTATTTTTCTTCTTATTACTTGAGTTGTGAAAGTTCTTTTATATTGAGAACAGAAGTTCTTTGTCAATATATGTATATCAAATATTTTTCTCCAAATCTGTGGCTTGTGTTTTCATTTTCTTAAGACTATCTTTTGTGGAGTTTCTGTTGTGGCATAGCGGTTAACAAATCCAACTAGGAACCATGAGGTTGTGGGCTCGATCCCTGGCCTTGCTCAGTGGGTTAATGTTCCCGCGTTGCCGTGAGCTGTGGTGTAGGTCGCAGACGCGGCTCGGATCTGGCGTTGCTGTGGCTGTGGCGAAGACCAGCGGCTACAGCTCCTGTTAGACCCCTAGCCTGGGAACCTCCATATGCCGCAGGTGCAGCCCTAAAAAGCCAAAAAAAAAAAAAAAAAAAAAAGAGCATCTTTGTGCTATAAAGTAGGTCCTTGTGGTTTATCTATTTTATATATAACAGTGTGTATCTGTTAATCCCAAATTCCCAGTTTATCCCTTCCCCTCCCTTTCCCCTTTGGTAACCATAAGTTTATTTTCTATGTCTGTGAGGCTGTTTCTGTTTTATAAATAAATTCATTTGTATAGTTTTTCAAGATTCCACATATAAGCAATATGATATTATACAGCCAAAATTTATTTCTCATAACTCTTGAAGCTGGAAGTCCAAGATCAGGGTGCCAGCATGGTCAAGTTCTGGAGAGCTCTCTTCCTGGTTTGGAGAAGGCAGCTCGTGGCTGTGTTCTCATACGGTGCAAAGCTAGTGAGCAGTGGTCTCTTCCTCTTCTTATAAAAACACTAATCCAATCATTGGGTCCTACCTGAATGACCTCATTCAAACCTAGTAATTTCCCGAAGGCCTAGTCTCCAAATATCATTTTGGGGGTTAGGGCTTCAACATATGAATTTGTGGAGAACACATTCAGTACATAGCATTGGTTGATTGCTTTATTTATTTATCTTTTAAATTTTCAGTCTCCTTCTGCTCAGGGCTCTCCCTTCTAAACTTAATTCTCTAGCTTTCTAAATTTTTATTATGAAAATTTTCAAATAATGAAATGTAAAAAGTATTACAATGATCCCCTATTTGCCTATTACCCAACTCAATTATCAGCTCTCTGGTACTCTTTTTAAGTTTGTCCCAACCTCCATCACCACAAGACAAGCAGTTCCTATGAAGGCAGAAACTGTATTTGCCTGGCACCCCTAGCATCAGATAAAATGCCTGGCTCACGGGCACTTACTAGGTTGTTGTTGGATTAATCCACTGTGAAAATGACACTGTGCTACTGTGCTAGTTGTTATAGGAATTACCAAGATAAATTAGCCCCGCTCCTGCCCTCAAGGAATTTATCATCTAGAGGGGAGCTAGAGGAGTCCACTTAACAGTGGGCAAGAAACACCTGCCAGAGTCAAGGCGATGCTGACTGCTCTTACACAGGATGTAGCTAGGTGTCTATTCACCAGGGCACAGACTCTAACCAAGGAGTTACTCTTCCAGCCAAGGAAAAACCCTTTTATTCTCCTCATTTCTACCAGAGAGGTTGCGAGAACAGCAAGGGCTCAGATAAGCAGTCGGAACAGAAATTTGTGAGTCAGACAAAAAAAGAGACCCCAATCCTGGGAAACAAGTATTTCACAAGAAGGGAAAATGTGAGCAAATCTTTTCAGAAAGAAGGTGGCTAGCAGTCAGATACCTAAAAGGAATGTTGAGCAATTGCAGATGAGGAGCTGGGGGATTTTCCGCTAACAGTAAGGGCCCTGATGCAAGAAGTCACATCCTAGCCTAGAATGGGTGGGACAGAAATCGCAGGGTCACAGAGGAAGTGGAGAAGTAGAATCTGAAAGAAGAGACCAGCAGAGGAGACCAGAGGTCTTTAAGCCACGGCTGCTTGAGTAAGAAAAGAATTACAAATGACTGTAAGAAGCCTACTCTAAACTAGCTTTTAGTAGGTTGAAAACAATTTTGTTCAAGTTAACTCTGGTAAATTGTATATGTTTCTCATTCCAGGATGTGAATTCATTCTAAATAAAATCCTTTGGAGTTCCTGTTGTGGCTCAGCAGGTTAAGAATCTGACTAGTATCCTGACTAGGATGCAGGTTCAGTCCCTACCCTCGCTCAGTAGGTTAAGAATCTAATGTTGCTGTGAGCTGTGGTGTAGGTTGCAGGTGTGGCTCGGATCCTGTGTTGCTGTGGCTGTGATGTAGGCCAGCAGTTGCGGCTCCAATTTGACCCCTAAACTGGGAGCTTCCATATGCTGCAGATACAGCTCTAAAAAAATAAAGATAAAGAAAAATTAAAAAAATCCTTGTCAAACATCCCTTTAAGAAGGCTTATTGCGGTCAGAGAGTGCCCCATGTAGTGCTAAGACATGAACACATGTAGACGCAATGTAAGATGCCCACAGAAGATACAGGTGAGGGAGTTCCCGTCACGGCTCAGGGGAAATGAATCTGACTAGTATCCATGAGGATGCAGGTTCGTTCCCTGGCCTCACTCAGTGGGTTAAGGATCTGGCATTGCAGTGAGCTATGGTGTAGTCACAGATGGCGCTTGGATCTGGAGTTGCTGTGGCTGTGGTGTAGGCCGACAGCTGTAGCTCTGATTAGACCCTTAGCATGGGGACCTCTGTATGCTGCAGGTGTGGCCCTAAAATAGCAAAAGAAAAAAAAAAGAGAAGATACAAATGAAATGAAATGTTAGGGAATTTCAGAGGAAGGAGAAAATTTCTTTTCAGCTATTAGAATCAGGGAATCTTTGAGGAAATGGATGGGTGAGATATGAACACTTATGGGAAATCAGAAAAGGAACTTTCTTAATAATAGCCATCTTTTTGTTTATGCGGTTGGTTGTTGCATTTTTTTTTTTTTTTTTTTGGTCTTTTGTCTTTTTAGGGCCGCACCCACGGCATATGGAGGTTCCCAGACTAGGGGTTGAGTTGGAGCTGTAGCTGCCTGCCCAAGGCACAGCCACAGCAACGCGAAATCCGAGCTGCATCCGCGACCTACACTATAGCTCATGGCAATGCTGGATCCTTAACCCACTGAGGAGGCCAGGGATCGAATCCACAACCTCATTGTTCCTAGTTGGATTGTTTCCGCTGTTGCTTTGTTTTAAATACAAACTATAGGAGTTCCCATTATGGCTCAGTGGATTGAGTACCCGGTATTG
Source organism: Catagonus wagneri (assembly GCA_004024745.2). Taxonomy (NCBI): domain Eukaryota; kingdom Metazoa; phylum Chordata; class Mammalia; order Artiodactyla; family Tayassuidae; genus Catagonus; species Catagonus wagneri. Next base: position 3,898,666 of record PVHT021183653.1, on the reverse strand, counting down.
TTTCTGTGACATTACAGGTTTGATCCCTGGCCTAGCTCAGTGGGTTAAGGACCTGGTATTGCTGCCAGCTGTGGTGTATATCACAGATGCAGCTCGGATCTGGTGTTGCTCTGGCTGTGGTATAGGTCCCAGCTGCAGCTCCAATTCTACCTCTAGCCTGGAAACTTCCATATGTCACAGGTGTGGCCGTAAAAACAAAAAAATGGGCTTATTTCCACCCTGTGTAGCTGGCATTTTTCTTGGCTCAGGATTCTGAGTTTTATGCATTCACTCAAAGTTCAGTATTGGCTCCCCTCCCATTCCCGCCATCACCGCATCTTCCAAAACCAGGTGGGTTCTCTTCCTTAGCTTTCTCAATGCACGTGTGATGATACGTAGACACAGAAAGACATATTAGAGAATTTGCTTGTTCATTTTAAATCAACAGACTATTTTTTTTTGAGTAGTCAAGTTTACAGAAAAACTGAGCAAAAAACACACAGTTCCCAAATATCCCTTACCTCTCCCCACCTTTCCTCTGTTGTTAACATCGCGCGTTAGTGCAGTACATTTGTCACAACTGATGAGCCAGGAGTTCCCCTGCAGCACAACGAGTTAAGGATCCAGCGTTGTCACTGTAGCAGCTCGAGTCACTGCTGTGGCACAGGTTCAATCTTTGGCACAGGTTCAGTCCTTGGGCCAGGAACTTCCATATGCCCCAGGCATGACCAGCAAACAAAGAAACCAAAAACTAATTGATGAACCAATATTCATACATTATTATTAACTAAAGTCCATGTGTGTATGGTCCAGAGCTTATACTAGGGATCACTCTTGATGCCGTATATTCTTTGGGTTTGGACATATGCATAATGACATGCATCCACCATCACAGTATCATGCAGAGTAGTTTCACCGCCCTAAAGAGTCCATGGTTTCCGCCTACTCATCCCTCCCTCCACGCACTAACCAGTGGTCTTTTTACTGTTCCCAGAGTTTTGCCTTTTGCAAATGTCATATAGTTGGAATCCTATGGTTTATAGCCTTATCAGATTGGCTTCTTTCACTTAGTAATATGCATTTAGGTTTTTTCCTATGTCTTTTCATGGCTTAATAGCACATTTCTTTTCAGTGTCAAATAATATTCCATTGTCTGGGTGTATTACAGTTTGTTTATTCACTTGTCTACCGAGGGACGTCTTAGTTGCTTCCAATTCTGGCAATTACGAATAAAGCTTCCTTAAACATCCATGTGCAGGTGAGTTCCCGTCGTGGCTCAGTGGTTAGCGAATCCGACTAAGAACCATGAGGTTGTGGGTTCGATCCCTGGCCTTGCTCAGTGGGTTAAGGATCTGGCGTTGCCGTGAGCTGTGGTGTAGGTTGCAGACGCGGCTCGGATCCCGCGTTGCTGTGGCTGTGGCGAAGGCCGGCGGCTACAGCTCCTGTTAGAGCCCTAGCATGGGAACCTCCATATGTTGCAGGTGTGGCCCTAGATAAAGGAAAAAAAGAAAAAAAAATCCATGTGCAGGTTTTCACATGGATCTAAGTTTTCAGCTCATTGGGTAAATGCCAAGGAGTGTGATTGCTGATTGCTGAATCATGTAGTAAGAGTATGTTTCATTTTGTAAATTACCACCAACCTGCCTTCCAGAGTGGCTTTTCAGTCTCTCCAGCAATGAATAAAAGTTCCTATTGCTGCACATCCTTGCCAACATTTGGTATTGTCAGTGTTCTGGATCTTGCCCATTCTCATAGGCGTCCAGTGCTATCACATTTTATTTGCAATTCCCTAATGACATATGATGTGGAGCATCTTTTCATATGACTATTTGCCATATGCGTGTTTTCTTTGGTAAGGTGTCTGTTCAGGACTTTTGCCCATTTTAAAATTGGGTTGTTTTCATGTTGTCGAGGGGGTTTATTTTTGTTTTACAAAACAAAATGAGATTATACTATGTTATGTTTCTCTCTATCTTGCCTGTCTCTGTACATCATGGAAATCCCTCCAAATCAACTGGTATAGATCTAATACATTCTTTTTCACTGATTGGGTAGCACTTCACTGTATGAACGGTCCACAGTTTATTCAAACATTCCCTGTAGATGGTTATTCTCTTTATGTCTGGTTTTTGCCTTAAAAACAATTCTGCAGAGCACACCCTTGTGCTTATTTCCCTCCCACACTGGTGCTTTTCTTTCTGTTATGAAAGGAGGATTCAGTTGGTGGCTAGGAGTACAAGCCTTGGATTCAGACAGCCTAGATTTGAAACCCAGCTCTTCACTTGTGATCTGTGTGTCCCTGAACAAGTCACCTGATCTCTCTGTTCTACGGGTTCCTCATTACTCCCTACAAAACAAGAGTGGTAATAGTACTTACCTCACGGGGTTGTTGTGAGTATTAAATAACCTATTACTGTGCATGGAACAGAAACTGGCACAAAATAAGTACTCAATAATTGTCACCCTTGATTATTAATGAGATAGTTTCCTGGCAGTGGATGACTTACTTGAAGGGTACATGCATTTTTAAATTTTAACAGATGTTTCTAGATTGCTTTCAAAAAGTCAGCAACATTCATATTTCCACCAGCATGAGAATCCTTCCTTTCTCTGTAACAGGCATTATTACTCTGTTTAATGCCTGCCAATTTGATAGATACAAATGACAGCATTGTACTTGAATTTGCATTTCTCTGACTGTTGGAAAGACGAGCATCTGTTTATATGCTTTCTTGTCATTTGTATTTGCTCTTCTGTGAATTGCCTATTCATCTCTTTTTTCCAGTTTTCTTTTTCCTTTGCTCCCCCCCCCTTTTTTTTTTTGCTTTTTAGGGCCACACTTGTGGCATACGGAAGTTCCTAGGCTAGGGGCTGAATTGGAGCTATACCTGCTGGCCTATGGCACAACCACAGAAAAGCCGGATCTGAGCCACCTCTGTGACCTATACCACAGCTCACGGCAACACTAGATCCCTAAAGATTAAGGATGCTAAAGATTGAGGACCACTGATGTAAACCCTTTTCTTTGGTTACAGTAAGGCAACAAGCTTATAGACCTTGAGACACTGATCTTTTAAAATTTCGTTTGATTGGCTCAACACAGCTAGATTGCTGGTTATTGCCTCTCCTCCAAAACAAAAGCCTGAAAAATCCTTTCCACTTCAGGAAATCCTAAAGGAGACTCAGCTTCCAATTCATTGAGTAGTTACCTTGAAAACTGATTCGGGATTAAGGACAATCAATTTTTCTCTCCACCCCCGTAGCTTCATCCCCAAAGTATTAAGGTTGCGGAGGAGGGAGCACTTGTCTCCTGTTTTCAGAGAAGATACAGTGTTGCCTGCAGCAACCACCAGACCACTTGAGAATTACCACTGCAGGTTCCCAAAGCAACCCTGGCAACCATCTTTGCGGGGACTCTTCGGTGGGGAAGGGCTATGGGTAACCTAGACCTGTCGCATCCCCCAGCTACCTCTTGTTTCTGATTTTTCTTGGGAGGCATAAGGGACTCAAAAAACCTATTCACCAGGGGGAGAGCTAAGGAGCCTCTGTCTCCTTTAGGTCCCTGGGGCAAGACAGAACACAGAGAAGGCTTTCTTTGGAAAAACCAAAGGCAGCAGCTACTCTAGGTATAGGGATATGGCAAGAATTATCTGCCAGGGAGACTGGCAACCCAACTTTTAGTCTGGCACAGGGGTGTTAAAAAGGGCTCTTTTAAAACTTGATTGGCACTTTTGGTGTTGGAGGATTAATAGTTAAATGTTTGCTCTATGACTTGTGGGCTAAGAGGCATCTTGCCATGTTTAAACATACATGGCGAATAACTTCAAGATCCAGTGGCTACCTCCTCTATATCACTTATTCCAGTCTACTGACCTTTTTGCTATCTGAAATGATTCTGTAGTACTTGAACTTTTGCTGGTTCTTTAGGGCTCGCCTGTTAGCATAGGAGCCTTATCCCTCTGAAAATCCCACACCCCTACCCGCCCCAATGCTCCTGGAAGCTCCGTAGGTTAGCTAACATCCTTCACTCCCAAAGTATCCACAGGGCTCTATCAAGAGCTGTAGCTACTCTAAGCTGATACATGTATACTGTCTCCTACCATGCTGCCTAGCATGGCAGTTTCTGCCGGGGACTGTCATTGCTCTGATGGGAACAATACACACTGTCATGTTCAGTTGTTGTGCTGCAGTCCTTGCTAGAAATTGACTGGAAAGCTGGCAATGCAGGCTGGCACTGCCACGACTCTGCTCTTTCTCCCGGGTTCTTTCTCACTGCTCCACCAGCGCCTACTGGGTATCAAAGGAGCTCATGGTCCGTAGCAGAATATGGGATAATTTCTATCACTTGCTTGTGTTATGCACTCAGAGGTCCCAAAACGTGTTTTTTGAGATAGGGAAACAGCTCTTTCAATGTCTACAGGTGACATGTCTTTTCCATGATGCCTGGATCTTCAGCTCAGAGTTTGGGACTGCATTTGAGTAACAGCAACCACACTCCACCCAGATGACTAAGGCACTAACTCTTTAAAAAAATTTTTTTTATTGGGTGTTCCTGTTGTGGCTTAGCAGGTTAAGAATCTGACTAGTATCCATGAAGATGTGGGTTCCATCCCTGGCCTCGCTCAGTGGGTTAAGTATCTGGCGTTGCTGCAAGCTGCAACGTAGGTCACAAATGTAGCTTGGATCCAGGATTACTGTAGCTGTGGCATAGGTCGGCAGCTGCAGCTCTGATTCAGCCCCTAGTCTGGGAACTTTCATATGCCACAGATGTGCCTGTAAAAAAAAGGGGGGGGGATTTTTTAAATTGAAGTATAGTTGAGTTACAGTATTGTGTTAGTTTCAGGTGTACAGCAAATGATTCAGTTATAGACACACATATTCATTTTCAGATTCTTTTTCATTATAGGTTATTACAAAATATTGAGCACAATTCCCTCTGCTATACAGTAAATCCTTGGTGGCTACCTATTTTATATACAGTAGTGTGTATATGTTAATCCCAGTCTGCTAATATATCCCCCCATCTTTCCTCTTTGGTAACTATGTTTGTCTTCTATGTTTATGAATCTAGTTCTGTTTTGTAAATAACTTTTGCATCATTCTTTTAGATTCCACATATAAGTGATATCATACAATAGTTACCCTCTCCCTCTGACTCACATCACTCAGCATGACAGTCTCTGGGACCATTCACATTGCTGCAAATGGTATTATTTCATTCCTTCTTATGGCTGGGTAATATTCCATTGTGTACACACACACACATCATATATTCTTTATCTATCCACCTGTTGATAGACCTTCAGGTTGCTTCTATGCCTTGGACATTGTAAATAGTGTTGCAATGAACATTGGGGCATATGTATCTTTTCAAGTTATAATTTTTTTTCTGGAAATATGTCCAGGAATGGAATTGCTGGATCATATGTTAGCTCTATTTTTAGTTTTTAAAGGAATCTTCATACTGTTCTCCATAGTGGCTGCACCAATTTACATTCCCACCAAGAGTATAGGAGGGTTCTCTTTTCTCCATACCTTCTCTAGCATTTATTATTTATAGACTTTTTGATGATGGCCATTTTGACCTATGTTAGGTGATATCTCGAAGTTTTATTTGCATTTCTCTAGTAATTAGTGATGCTGAGCGTTTTTCCACGAAAGGCACAAACTCTTGGTGAGCCTTGGCTCCACATCCCCTAGAATAAGGTCTCTCAAACGAAACACCAGAGGCTTCTTGCAAATAAACTTTCTTAAAGCCGCCCTACCAGCTATCCAGACACACCCAGCTATACCTGAGTCACGTGCAATGGACAAGATGAGATCCCTGATCAATCCTGTGCAGCCATGTGCTATTCTAAAGGTTTTCATGTTTGTTAGCCTTATTTACACTCATGCGGTCACAAGATGCTTGAGATCAGAGGCCACGTTTTCCACTTCTTGTGTATCTGTAACACTAACAATAGTCCCGCAACTATCCTAACATTAAGTAAAACAAACTACCTAACTCGTCACAATTTACAAAGCAGTTTTGTAAACATTATCTCATTTAGGTTTTACAACCACCCTGTAGTTAGTGGGTTATTATTATTCTCATTTTGCAGTTGAGATGTCCCAAGTTGTCCAAGGTCACCAAGATACTCAGTGGTGAAGCTGAGACTTGACCCTGACTTGAGTACATCAGGGACCAGCTACAGTGCTTATACTCTCCATCAAGCTTCAGCCTTCCCTCTGTTTGACCTCTCCTTATCTGCTACATCTCCGTGGGAAGTGTGAAAAAGGACTCAGGACAAGCCCTTTTTGCTTCATCCTTTTTCCTTCCTTTTTCTACGTGCCCTCTTGTGTTTGGAGTCTTTTCTTGCTTGGACCTCTGACACCTTGTTATGGACTGAATGTTTGTGTCCACCCCTCTCCCAAGTTCATACACTGAAGCCCCAACTCCCAAGGCGACGGTAATTAGGAGGTGGGGCGTTTGAGAGGTAATTAGGTCTAGATGAGTTCATGAGAATGGGGCCCCCACGAGGAGATTAGTGTCCAAGAACAAGAAGAGAGAGACCAGAGTGCGAGCTCTCTCTCTCTCCCTAATAGGTGAGGACACAGCAAGATGGCAGCCATCTCCAAGCTGGGAAGAAACTCCTCTTCCTGGAACTGAATCTGCTAGCACCTGAACCTCGGACCTCTCAGCTTCCAAAACTGAGAAAGACATTCCTGTTGTGAAAGCCACTCTAGCCAGTTTGTTACGGCAGCCTGAGCTAACTAATGCAGGCCTCATTGCCCGCTCTTTGACTGCCTTTGACTCCCAGATCTCTCTCCTGCTATAATCATGGAAAGAAGAGTTTCTCGCTGCTGCGTTGGTCTTTTGGTTTCTAGGCTTTTCCTGACTTGCTCTTGGGAGGAAACAGTGTGAACGGAAAAGTAAAGAGAAAGCAGAAGGTATAGCTTCAGGAGTTCCAGTCGTGGCTCAGTGGTTAACGAATCTGACTAGGAACGATGAGGTTGCGGGTTTGATCCCTGGCCTCGCTCAGTGGGTTAAGGATCTGGCATTGCAGACGCGGCTCGGATCCCGCATTGCTGTGCCTGTGGTGAAGGCCAGCAGCTACAGCTCTTGTTAGACCCCTAGCCTGGGAACGTCCACATGCGGGTGCGGCCCTAGATAAGGCAAAAAGACAAAAAAAAAAAAGAAGGTGTAGCAAAAAGACAAAAAAAAAAGAAGGTGTAGCTTCAGATTCTAACCCCGCTACTCCCTGCAGGTCCTTTCAGAGCTTCATCTCTTCGAGGCTCAGTTTGCTCATCTGCAACATAATGGAACTGAAAAACAAGTTGCGGGACCCTTTCTAGTACAAAATGTTCTGGCTTTATCAATTTGAATTGGCACCCTGGGCTCCTTCTCTGTTGGTTTTAGTGTCTTGACTACCGAGCATTCCTTTCTATCAGACCAAATTTAGACAGTCTATGTCCTTCTTCCTAAGTCCTGACCTTATATTTCATATTATCACATACAGTGCTAGAACACACCCAGGACGTTTTCACAGGAAAGGGAATTTTTGCTACAGAATGAACTACAGCATAGTATTGCCTCTGTAAATTAAAGGAAATTTTTTAGGCCAGCTTCTCAAAGACAAGGAGTTTATTTCATGTATACAACGTAGGAGGTGCTGATGGTTCGTTGGCTCGTATAACTTCAAGTCAAGTGGTCTGGACTGGTTTGGTTTTATGTCTTTCTCTTTTTCGCTGCATCCTTGGTCTGTGGAGGTTCCGGGGCCAGGAATCAAGCCCGTGCCACAGCAGTGACCTTAGCCACGGCAGTGACAATGCTGGGTCCTTAACCTACTGAGCTGCTGGGGAACTCCTTGTGTCTTTTCCTCATCCCACTACTTCGGATGCACTGTGCGCAGTCACGCTGTACTGTCTTCTGTTGAAACCCTGATAACCTCTTTCCATTATTTTGGGGAGGTGAGCAAAAGAATACAATTCTATTTTTTTCTCCTGCCCCGAAGCATATGGAGTTCCTACACCACGGATCAGATCCGAGCTGCAGTTGTGACCTGTGCCGCAGCTGCAGCAACACGGGATCCTTAACCCACTGTGCCGGGGCGGGCAGGGATTGAAATTGCATCGCAGTGCTCCAGTGATGGAACTCCAAAAGAATACCATTCTAGTTCTTGCCCCAATTCACACCTCAAACCCCATCCTGGAGGCAATTCATCGTCTCCCCTTCGGGCTGTCAAATGTTCGCATCAGCCGGTCCCTTGGTTGTAACTTTCCACTGTGAAACCCAAGCTTTAGCTGTATGCATAGTCGACTTTTTTCCCCCAAGCCAACGGGGTTGGTTTGCGAACTGGCCCCCTTACACAAAAGGCAAAGAGAGACGGAAGAAAGAGTCTCCAGACTGGCAGGTGGCAGGTTTGACAAGCAAGGGAACGCAGGAGGCTTGTCTCCGGCAGAGGCAAGACGAATAGATCTCTGTGCCCCCACACCGGATCGTAAAAGTTTATGTAGAGGCCTTAATGGGGTTCAGTCACATATTCAGTGCAGGTGGTCTCAGCAACACCTTACTCGGTCAAGGCTGTGTCCTTGAAACAGCTCCCTCTGTGGGAAAGGTAGGCTGAGTGTACATTCCAAGCACGGGCGAGCGGCGAGGAGCCTTCCGCTCCAGCTGGAGGGTCAGCAGCAGTCACATCCTTTGACAACCTCCGCTGACATAGAGTTCTATGTAAACACATGGTGGCTGAAAATAATTCAGCCCATGAGACTACCTTCAAATGAGACTGCAGACAACCCTTGGGGTCTATCAACAAGGGATAGACGAGAAATAAGCAGTCATTGCTATTGCCGCTGATCCAGCTGAGCTTTTTATACCTATGAGGGATTCTTCAGGGACTTCGGGGCAAGGTTTTCCCAGGAATCAGTGGGATCAGCTGTGTGGCCTATTTAAATCATTGCCTGTGAAGCGGGGTTTGTATCTTCGAGCGCTCTTGTTCAATAACATTGATGATTGAAAATGGGGAGAAATTGTATTTCTTCCTCCTGGGAAAGTCTTCCTCCCTGAGTTATCCCTCATACACCGCTTTCCTTGCAGCATATGTTCTTTATGGAAATAAAACTGGAGTTCCGTTGTGGCTCAGTGGTAACGAACCTGACTAGTATTCATGAGAACACAGGTTCGATCCCTGGCCCCACTCCGTGGGTTAAAGATCTGGAGTAACTGTGAGCTGTGGTGTAGGTCACTGATGCAGCTCAGATCTCGCCTTGCTGTGGCTGTGGTGTAGGCTAGCAGCTGCAGCTCTGATTTGACCCGTAGCCTGGAAACTTCCATATGCCATGGGCACGACCATAAAAAAGACAAAAAAGAAAAGAAATTGGGAGTTCCCTGGTGGCCTAGTGGTTAAGGATCTACATTGTCACTGCTGTGACTCTGGTCACTGCTATACTGTGGGTTCAGTTCTTGGCCTGGGAATTCCCACATGTTGCAGTGTGCCATAAATAAATAAATAAATACATAAAAGAAGTTACGGAGTTCCCACTGTGGCACAGAAGGATTGATGGCATCTTTGCCGCGCCAGGACACAGGTTTGACCCCCGGCCTGGCACAGTGGGTTAAAGGATCCAGTGTTACCACAGCTGCAGCATAGCATGAAACTGTAGCTGGGATCTGATCCCGGGCCTGGGAACTCCATATGCCTCCCAGAACAGCCAGAAAAGACAAGAAAGAAAGAAATCAGGGCATTTTAATTTTATTTTGAAAAATAGATCTAAAACCACATATAGGTGTTTACTTTCTTAAGACCATATTACTGCATAAAATAAAGACATTACTATAAATTTAATTAGGAATTTGTATTATGTGATTTTAAATGAATTTTAGAAGGAAAAAAACTCCATTGGGTTGGAATTTTCCTTCTCACAGATCTCTTACGGTATTCTGACGGAGCACTTGCATTCTGCAGGAAGGTTGGGAAGGCACACCGTTTTTATATTTTTTTCTTTTCAGGGCCACACCCCCAGCATATGGAAGTTCCCAGGCTAGGGGTTGAATTAGAGTTGCAGCTGCCAGGCTATACCACAGCCACAGCAACACCAGAGTCAAGCTGCGTCTGAGATCTAAATCAGAGCTCACGGCAGTGCTGGATCCTTAACCTACGGATCAAGGCCAAATGAAACCCGTGTCCTTGTGGGTACTAGTTGGTTTTGTCACCACTGAGCCACAGAGGGAACTCCCAAGCACACCATTTCTTAAGCAGATTGTTGTAAAGTAATGACTTAAATATTACAGTAGTTTTCTTACCTATAGACTTTAAATACATTTTAGAAGAAAAAGTCATTAGGAGTTCCCGTCATGGCTCAGTGGTTAACAGATCCAACTAAGAACCATGACGTTGCGAGTTCAATCCCTGGCCTTGCTCAGTGGGTTAAGGATCCGGCCTTGCCGTGAGCTGTGGTGTAGGTCGCAGATGCGGCTCGGATCCCGCGTTGCTGTGGCTGTGGCGAAGGCCTGGCAGCTACAGCTCCTGTTAGACCCCTAGCCTGGGAACCTCCATATGCCGTGGGTGCAGCCCTAGATAAGGCAAAAAGACAAAAAAAATCATTGACATCTTAAAAAGAAAACAGACCACAATCACTGGAATAGTCTAAAGTTTGTGCGGACAACTCGCTTTGGAGATTGAAAGGCCTGGATTTTCTTCCAGATGCACTGCTTCCTGGCTATGTAAGCCCGTCTTTAGATGCTCAAGTAAACTCATCATCTATAAAGTGGGGATAATAACTACTATATGAAGTTGTGAGAGTGAGAATGTTTTCACTGGACATGTAGGGTTGCACCATAAACATAAATATGGGAGTTCCCTGGTGGCTCAGCAGATTAAGGATCCAGCATCACAACTGCTGCAGATCAGGTCACTGATGCGGCTCAGGTTGAATCCCTAGCCTGGGAGCTTTTACCTGCCTCAGGCTCGGCCAACTCCCCCGCCAACAAAACCCGCAAAGATGTCCAAATTACAAAGACTGAACTATACATGTTTAGTCAACCAATCAAAACATTTTATTTATTTTATTTTATTTTTATTTTATTTTTTTGTCTTTTTGCCTTTATCTAGAGCCGCACCTGCGGCATACGGAGGCTCCCAGGCTAGGGGTCTAACAGGAGCTGTAGTCGCTGGCCTTCGCCACAGCCACGCGGGATCTGAGCCACATTTGCAACCTACACCACAGCTCACGGCAACGCTGGATCCTTAACCCACTGAGCAAGGCCAGGGATCGAACCCGCAACCTCATGGTTCTTAGTCGGATTCGTTAACCACTGAGCCACGAAGGGAACTCCAAAACATTTTAAACTATAGTTTTCTCTTTTTAATTCTGAAGTTAATCCGTTTTCTCAGCCCTAATTATATTCTCAGTCATTCCGAATCTTTTTTTTTTTCTTTTTTAGCTGTACCCTTGGCATATGGAAGTTCTCAGGCCAGGGATCATATCCCAGCCACAGCTGTGACTTACGCCACAGCTGTGGGAACACTGGATCCTTAGCCCACTGCGTCACAGCAGGAACTCCAATTCCAAATCTTTTGAAAGTGATTTGGGAAACAGCACGTGACAGTTTATATGCTTTCAGAGCTTAGAGGGAGTAAATTAATACTTGAGTACATACTATGTACCAGACTCTGATCTAGGTCCCTCTATGTATTTATGATAATTGACTTTCCTAAAAAACCCATGAAATAGGAGTGATTTTCCAGAAAAGGAAACAGGCTCAGAGATGAACCTGCACATGGAAATGCCCGCTGGAAAGCTTAGTCTGTCTAAGAGAGGTCTAACTCTCACTCTTTTTACTCATCATTCCAGGCTGTGCTTTCCACATGCCAAAAGAATAAAATTATTTTAAAAATAAAAACAAACAAATTAATTTCATCCTTAAGAAGTCTTTCAAAACGCCACAAGAACTCCAAGGATAACTAGAGACACCCTTGGGTGTCACAAAACCACACTTGTGGACTGTTCCTCAGCCCAGTGCACCACTGTCACTTTAGCTCACTGTGCTTTCTATTTGGCTATAAAGACCTCCAGCTTCCTGGAGCCGGCTTCCATTTGGATCCCAGCTTCCTGGCTCCTGATGTGGGTTTGCGGTTTTCAACTGCCTGCAGTTTAAATAGAAAGGACTACAAGGCTTTAGTTGAAGGGAAGAGTTGAGTCCCGCTGAGCATCATGTAGTTCAGAGCTCTGACCAGCAGGTGTCTCTGCAGACAAGGGAGGGGGTTCCTTTTGGCTTCAGGGGCGAAGGATGGATTTCTCTCGTTTAACTCAGGAAAGTTGCGGTGGGAGTGAAGCAAACAAAGGCAGGTCAGCTGCCTACAGAAATCAATCCCAGTAGTATAAATTTTTCTTAGCCTACATCTTGAAAGGCTAAGCAAACTCCAGTAATAATGCAGGGGTCTGCCGTAAGAGCTACATCTCTGTGCTGTCTTCCAGAACAGCTGAAGGTGAGCACTCAAAGCTGAGAGGCAAGTCCCAAGGCAGGGGCAGCAGAGGATGGCTTCTTAGAAGAGATACGAAGAGCAAGGAGGAAGATGGCGTTCTGTCAGTTTAGGACCGGGAAATAAAGAACTTCCATCTCACGCAGACCTTTGAAACATGCCTTTATTTTCTGTGAAATGTGGTGAATTCCCAGAATTTAGATTTCTTCCTTCCTTCCTTCCTTCCTTCCTTCTTTCCTTCCTTCTTTCCTTTTTTGGTTGCACCCACGGTATGTGGAAGTTCCAGGGACAGGGATTGAACCTGTGACCCAGCAGTGACTCAAACCACTGCAGTGGCAATGCCAGATCCTTAACCTACTGTCTCACAAAGGAATTCCAAGATACACTTCTATATTAAAGGGAAAAAAAGGATCCAAATACCGCAAAATCTTAGCACTTGCTACACACTTAAAAAAATTTTTTTTATTATAGTTGATTTACAATGTTCTGTCAATTTGTGCTATACAGTAAAGTAGCCCAGTTACACATATACACATTCTTTTTCTCATATTATCTTCCATCATGTTCCATCATGAGTGATTGGATATACTTCCCTATGCTATAGAGTAGGACCTCATTGTTTATCAAACATTATTTTTATTAATCTAAACATTGGAAGTTGTTCGTAGGGTAACTCAGTATAACTTACCTTAAGGGGCATATCCTTTTGTGAAAAAAATTTTTTCTGAATGAACTATTTTTTTGTACTAAATGTATTTTCCCACTGATTTTCCTTGTAAAACCATAGCTGTGGGAGTTCCCGTCGTGGCTCAGTGGTTAACAAATCTGACTAGGAACCATGAGGTTGTGGGTTCGATCCTTGGCCTTGCTCAGTGGGTTAAGGATCTGGCATTGCCGTGAGCTGTGGTGTAGGTTGCAGATGTGGCTCGGATCCCACGTTGTTGTGGCTGTGCCATAGGCTAGCAGCTACGGCTCTGATTCGACCCCTGGCCTGGGAACCTCCATGTGCTGTGAGTGCGGCCCTAGAAAAGGCAAAAAAGACAAGAAAACATAGCTGTATATACCTGAGGAAAACGTTGATCTCAAATGATAATATAGTCCTATCCAAGAATATAGAATACCTTAAAAAGTCATACTTAAAGATCTTATTTAATTTTGTTTTGCTTTGTTTTTTTTCCCATTTTTGGCCACCCCATAGCCAATGGAGTTCCTGGGCCAAGGATCAGATCCGAGCCACAGCCACAAGGCAATGGTTAGGGATAAAACCTGTGACCCAGTGCTCCCAAAATGCCCCCAATCCTGTTGTGCCAGAGCAGGAACTATACTTAAAGATCTTTCTTTCTCTTTTCTTTTTTTTTTTTTGCCTTTTGTCGTTTTAGGGCCGCACCCGCAGTATGTGGAGGTTCCCAGGCTAGGGGTCTAATCAGAGCTGTAGCTGTAGCAATGCAGGATCTGAGCCGAGTCTGCAACATAAATCACAGCTCACAGCAACCTAACCCACCGAGCAAGACCAGGGATAGAACCCGCAGCCTCATGGTTCCCAGTCAGATTCGTTAACCACTGAGCCACGACGGGAACTCTGAGATCTTTCATTTTTTTTATTTTTTGTTTTTAAATTTATTTTTAATGTTTGGCCACGCCCACAGCATGCAGAAGTTCCGGGGCCAGGGATCGAATCCACCCCACAGTAGTGGCCCGAACCATAGCAGTGACAATGTCGGATCCTCAGAGCATTGAGCCACCGTGGAACTTCGGGCCCTGATTTCTTTATAATGGCAGAATTTGTGACACGGTAATAATTTCCTTGTTTGCGATTATGCGGTGTGCAAGAATGCTATGATGTTGCTTTTTGGCACACAGAATTTCTGAAGACTGCTTCTGTTTCACTGAATGCTCAGCCAGTGCTAACTTCTTGTAGAGCAGTAATGAGTCGGGCCGATGTAAAGTAATGGCTTGGGCTTTCATCAAGGTGCTGATGCCTCTGAGGGTCTAGGAAGCTATGTTGTGAGGCTATGGTCTTCTTTTGTTGCCTAAACCACTCTGCAGACAGGTGAAATGGGTGGGCCTTTAAACGTAAAAGACTTACTGTATTCCTTTTTTTTTTGTCTTTTTGCCTTTATCTAGAGCCGTACCTGCGGCATATGGAGGTTCCCAGGCTAGGGGTCTAACAGGAGCTGTAGCCGCCAGCCTATGCCACAGCCACAGCAACACGGGATCCGAGCCACGTCTGCAACCTAAATTACAGCTCACCACAACGCCAGATCCTTGACCCACTGAGCAAGGCCAGGGCTCGAATCCGCAACCTCATCGTTCTTAGTCGGATTCGTTAACCACTGAGCCACGAAGGGAACTCCAGTTACTGTATTCCTGATGCTTTTATCAACGCGCTGTCAGACTTTAGGTCCTCAGAGGTTTTGCATCGCTTCTACAAGTTCCTAAGGGCCTATTGTTTTCATAAAGAATGCCTTGGTTTGCCCTTTTCAAGTTCTAGAACCAAAATACAATGACATTATGGAGAAAATGTCTCATTTTCATCTTTTTTTTTGTCTTTTCGTCTTTTTAGGGCCCCACTCACGGCACATGGAGGTTCCCAGGCTAGTGGTCCGATCGGAGCTGTAGCTGCCGGCCTACACCACAGCCACAGCAACGCCAGATCCGAGCCATGGATGATTCCTAGTCCTTTTCCGCCACGTCGGGAACTCCCAATCTGTCGTTCTTTATTTATACGGTTTGGTGCCGGCTCCCTCCTGTTCTCGAGAATTCTCATAACGTCTTTTTCCCTGGGTCTAAACTGAGCTCATTCACCTTAGGTCTATAGAGAAACTACTTTTCCTATTAGCTCCCAGCTTGACAGGGTTTATAATCCAGTGGGGAATTGGAGTTCCCACTGTGGCTCAGCGGTAACGAACCCGACTAGTTTCCATGAGGATGAGGGAGGGTTCCATCCCTAGCCTCACTCTGTGGGTTAAAGGATCTACTGTTGCCAGGAGCTGTAGTGTAGGTGGCAGACGTGGCTTGGGTCTGGTGTTTCTGTGGCTGTGGCTGTGGCAAGCAGCTGTAGCTCCAATCCTACCCCTAGCCTGGAAACTTCCGTATGCCATGAGTGCGGCCCTAAAACGACCAAAAAAAAAAAAAAAAAGATCTCAGGTTCCAAAGGTAGGGTGCCTGGGTTTGAATCCTCATTCTACCACTTTCTAGCACTATGACTGTGGCCAGTTTCCTTAATCCTTCTCTGCCTCATTTTCTTTATCTTCAAAATGAGAATATAATATACTGGGTTACTTAAGGCTTGTCGAGGATTAGGTAAATTGATTTTGTAAACTGCTTAGCATAGTGCCTGGCAAATTGTTGTTATTGACTGTGAGTTCCTCCCCAAACTTAACTCAGTCCTTCGTATTCACTAAATAATTAAATTCGCACATCTAAGCTGTTTTCCTTTTTTCCCCTGATGATCGTTGTGGATCACCCCCTACCTAAATTTCTATGTTCTTTTCACCAAAGAGGACTTTTAAGGGAGGTCTGCAGCAAGTCTTTGTCCAAGTCTCGATAAGATATACCACCTACTGGCCTCAATCCATATAGGTTCAGAGCATAAATCACATAATTCACAGCCTACAAATTCTGGCTATTATCAAGGACAAGAGTGATCTGCCTCTTCTCTCGGGAAGTTAGACCAATGTTCCATTTTCTAGTTTCTCCCCAGAGGCTTCTTTGTTTTTGACACCCTCCAGAGAGCGGCAGAAGTTGCCGTACTTGATGTTCAGATGAACTCCGTGAGTGGAAGAGAGGATGTAAAGTCACTGTGAGAATGGGGTGCTGCTTCTGCAGTCCCCAAGAGCAAAAGATTTTTCCCTCTGCCTTTACCAGCCGGCTAACTATTTCTGTTGAGAGCCTCATCTCCCCTTCTCTCCAGGGAGATGGTAAAACTGGGACCGTGGGCCCAGCACCAAAGTTAACGTACAGGGCCAGCTAGAGGCAGAAGAGTAGAGTGGAAGTGGTCACAGAGGCTGGCCACATGCCATCGTTTATCTGGGACTGAATAAGTTCAACCAGTGAAGGGGCTTAAACCAGTGCGGGAAGCGGAGGACCAGTTCGTCCTCATCCTTATTTGCTAGGAAAGGAGCCAATTAGTGTTCATTGTGTTAGCAATCTGGAACAGCCGCCAGGGAATTGATCCAAGGCAATTGTGGAATGCCCTCTCTGTCCCGTCCTAGTCCCCGCTATTACTCACAGTCAGATGGGGAATCGGAGAGCTAGTAAATATCTTTGGTCCAGATCTGCTTCTCACGCATTCACAGGGTCCTGGGTGTCTGCTTCTAACAGCGTACAGGCTGACAACACGGTTTTGCCTTTGAGAGAGACACAGATGTGGAGGGATCAGGACTGGACTGAAGGAATATATTTTAACCCTGGTGTTCATGGTCTTCCCCCGCCTCAACCCTCTCAACCGCCAGCCTGCCAAGACCACCTTGTTACCGATAGCTCAGTCGTCTACCCCTCCCCAGCCCTACCTGAAGCTCTTCAAACCAATCTAGTTAATAAAGGGAGGCGGGAAGGTGGGGGGAAACCTGGGAGCTAGTGAAAAGTCTGGAGGGCACGGGATGAAGGAAAAACAGCTATGAGATTTACTGTTGGAATTACACATTTGATCACCTTTAACGTCCTTGGAGAGTCGCTGGTAACGGTGAAATTTTAATTTTATGATTTACTTATTTATTTCGCCCAGCAGACGTCTTTAACCTCGGCGTGACTCGCTGGACAGTGCGCACCCCCGCTTCATCAGGGTTATACAAGTGACAGCAATAGGACGCAGGCACTCTGACAGTCGTCTAGCTACAGAATTGTTCAGAGACGGGGTGGGAGCAAGGAAGATGACGTCCCTGCCCGGGCCCTCACCCACCCAACGACTGGAATGCGCGTTTGGGCTGGTTTCTCCGCCCCGGAACACGCACATCCTAGTTTCCCAATTCCTCTCTATTCAGTGGCGATTAGATTGGTCGTACTGGGCGAGCCGGGTTTTGTAAGAGGAAGGAATTTTACTGAAGAATTCCCCTGTCTCGCTACCGACTTGGGTACAGTTGCTTTCTGACTGCAGCTATTCCTGCCTTCGGGGCCTCGAGGGCTAAAGTGGGACAGTGCTAATATTGTTGGTGATGAGGAAACATTTTGTTTTAAGGAGGCCGAGCGACTGCTGAACGGGGACAGAGGTCACAGTCGGGGTCACATTAGCGGTTCCAGGGGACCGAGGGCGGGCTTTGGGTCAGGCAAAAGCACCCCCTCGGCTCGGAACCCGCCGGCACACCCGCGGGGTTCACTGTCTCCTCCCGGGAGGGGGGCGCCCGGGAGCCGGCGCCGGAGGAACCCGGCCCACGCGGGAAGGTCGAGCTCGCCGGTGAGGTCACGGTTGCCATGGCTCTGGGCAGTGACGCGCGTCGGCACGTGACCAGCGGTTGCCATGGCGCCGGGCCCGGCGGCGCGGGCGCTCCGCCTCCCGAGTGACGTCCGCCGCTCCCCCCCGCCCCCTCCCCCCTCGCCGGCTGCCCGCGGCCCCGGAGGTTTCACTGCACAACAAGATGGCGGCGGCGGCGGCGGCGAGCGGAGCTGGCGGGGCTGCCGGGGCCGGAGCTGGGGGAGCCGGGCCGGCGGGCCGCCTGCTGCCTCCGCCCGCCCCGGGGCCCCCGGCCGCCCCCGCCGCGGTGCCCCCGGCGGCCGGCCCGCCGCGTCCTCCAGCCCCGGCCTCCCGCGGGCCGGTGCCTGCCCGCATCGGCTACTACGAGATCGACCGCACCATCGGCAAGGGCAACTTCGCTGTGGTCAAGAGGGCCACGCACCTCGTCACCAAGGCCAAGGTAGTGGCGCGGGGGGACCGGGCGGCGGGGAAGCCGCGCGGCCCGGGACCGTCCGAGTGCGGCGGGGGCAGGAGAGCCCCGCGACGCGGCGGCTGCGGGGACCGCAGGGCGCCGGGGCCGGGGAGACGGGCAGGGGGCTGCGCGGCGGGAGCGGGGAGAGGGCGCGCGGAAGGTGGGCGACCCCGCGGCGCCCGGAGAGGGTAACCGCGCGGCGCAGGGACGCAGGGGGCCAGTGGGCTCGGGGACCCGGGGACCTCGGGAGCCGGGGCCGGGGAGGGGGCTCCCAGGGCTGCGCGGGGGGCGGTAGAAGCGATGGTCGGAAAGAAGAGGTTTGGAACTCTCTCCCGGAGCCAGGGGACAGCAAGCCAGGAAGACTCTGGAACCGGCAGTTGGGAAATCCTAAGGGAATGAGGGCAGGGGAGTAGGAGATGTGGACCAAGAGGACGAGGGAAAACAAGGGTAGAACTGGCAGACGTGGGGTTCCGAGGGCACCGAGGACGGCTGGGACCCCTACCGGGGGTGCAGGGAGGGCGCTGCGAGGTTTGAGCGACCTGGCTCCTTCTGACAGAGGCAACCGTCAGCGTTTGGTCGTCCGCGACTGATAGGTGGTGGGAGTGAGAGCCAGGACAGATAAGATCATCGGCGGTGATGAAAAAAAACTGGGAAATAAGGAGGAAAAAATTACTTTGCTTTTCCGCAGGAAGGGGATCAGGGAACAGAGGTCGTGGTGGTGGGGGGCTGTCCTAGGTTTACGGTGGCGCTAGGTGCTCAGGGGTTAAACAGTTTGGGAGAGCTGGATTGCTGGTTATATTTAGTTGTTGGACGTCCAGGACTGGGGGCTTCACAGAAGCCAGGGTGGGCTGTGAGTGGTGCGCGCGGTCTGGTGACTGAGGAGGGGCGAGGAACCCGCTCAGCGGGCCCCTTGGTTCCCAAGGGATTTGTGGGGCTGTAGTGGTGAAGCTGGCCAAGGTCAATTAGGAAGCCGTATGCATATAGGCAGAAAATTCATTTTTGGAGGAAATACGTTTAGCACTTTCCTGTGGCCTTCTTCATTGGGATGTGCTGGAATCATCAGGAGGAACTGTTTGCTTCTCTGACGCACAGAGCCCATTTGTACTACTCCAGATCTCTTTCTTTGCCTCACCTCTCACTTGAATGAATTCTTTCAGTGTAGTCATTCATTATATTTTAAAACTGCAATTTGTGTTTCCCTCAACCTGAGTAATGAAGAGCGCGCAGAGCTGTGTCTTCCTATCAGAGCCGCGTCAGTTTCCCCTCGCACCCTCAGCCCAGCCTCTGGTTCTTGTCACCTACCTTGTTTTTGCTCGTATGGCAATCACTTGTTTTCAGAAGGCAGTTGACCTATTTCTGCCTTCTCTCCTGCTCACTTACAACCTGAAGTTCCCTTTTCCCTCCTTTCTGTCAGACTGCAAGGGGCCTTTCTGACCAGGGTGGCAGGGTGGGTGGCTGTGGAAAATTGATTGGTCAGTTTCACTTCCTCTGGGGGGCCCCCTTCAGCTTTTTCATCTTTTTTTTTTCCCAGAGGGCCTGATGTCTGCAGGCCTGAGCTGAAAGAGATACCAAAGTTCAAGGTTTCCTGATGTTACTCTCAGACCCTGAAAGGGGGGGGGATGGACTGAGCCAGGACTCTGGCGTCTCGGCCTCTCTGAGTGTTTCCAGTTGTGTTTACTGTTAGCTAAACCAAATTCATGTTTACAAACAATTCTAATTGTCTGAGCCTTGTTCCTTGTTTTGGTATTTCCTTTCTCTGTGTCCCCCCCCCCCCACTTAAGTCATCACATTGCACTCCTGTGATTATTTTGCTCTGACCTCTGGGGAATGGACTCTATGAATTTAATTGGTTGCCTGGTTTATGGTGTCTGTGATTAAGAGAATTTTGTATCTTCTGGCCCTTGGATACACCAAAATATTGATTAAAAAAAAATTTGTGACAGAGAGGGTTGAATGTTTTTGTAAGTGTAATTGCAAACAGTTGATTCTTGGCTTTATGTTTAAAAGAGACATTTCTGTCTTCAGTAGTCAGCAAAGCCGGTGGCTAATTATGGCTGGTCTGCCCGCTTTCTGATTTTCTAGTGTGTGTGTGTGTGTGTGTGTGTGTGTGTGTGTGTGTGTGTGTCTTAGTTTTTCTCTAAGGCCTTTAGGACTGCAGCATTTTAAGCATCAGCTTGTTTATAAACGAGTGTCATTGTTTTTGCTGTTCTTTATCTTTGATCATTTGTGGTATGCAGTTATGTAGTTCCTATGTACGGATATATTCAAAAACTTGAATGAGGCTGAAATGGCTTGGACAAGGAGTTGCACAGGACCACACCAGCATGCATTTGTGTTTCTGTAGCTGTGTGCAATTTCCTAGTTACAGTTACAAGCACCCTATCTTTTGCTGCTTAAATTACTCTGACGACATGAGTGAAGCTTAATTCACAAGGAGTTGTCATGTGCTCTGGGTAAATGATGAACATATTTTGGCCTGCTCCATGCTTATCTGAATCCACTTTGGAAGGGTTTCTCAAATACTGACATTCAGATGTGTCTAACAACTGTTGACATACGGTATGATGGCCTAGAAAGGCCGTGTTTTGCTTATATAATGGCGAAGGAAGGTGCCTAGTTATTTGTAGTTGCAGAAGCTGCTGTGCAGTTAGTCAGGTAGATAGATTTTTCTCTCATGCACTGCAGTGTTTATTTTACTTCTGCAGTCAGGTCAGTTGGAACTAAAGAGAGGTGGCTATTTTTTTCCCCCATATCTTTCCAGAAGTATCCTTTTTTTTTTTTTTTTGTCTTTTAGAGGTATATGATTTTTTTCTTTCTCTTTTCTCCCTGTAGGCCACTGAATGGTCTGGGTTTTTCCTATAACCATATATAACCATCAGACTCAGGTAATTCAGATGATGTTTGTGTTGGCTGAAAGAGATTAGGCAGTGGGTGTTTCCTGAACATCAGAGAAGTATTTACGGCCACCTTTTCTCATACATACTACCTATTGTAGGGACTAAGAGGCTAGAGTCAACTTCATTTATTGGCTAAGCTACTGTGCTCCGTCCAACAATAAGTGGTAAAGCTGGCCCTTTCCCAAGTCCGTTAACTGTGGTACCTCATAGAGCAGGACCCTGGAACAAGTAAAATCAGTAGAGAAAAGGAAGTATTTTCCTATTTGGTTGTTGGTGACTTTTGCAGCACGGCATTCATGAGCTCAGACTTAATATTGGCAGCACTGCAGTGCTTAGAGCGTCACTGCAGAACAGTTAACAGGAGAGAATATTCATCTGTGACATACTTTGGTCGGCAGCTCACCCTGGCTGTCTTTGTCCTACCTTCTTTGAGTTCCCCTTTTTGGAGGAGCCATAGTCGGAGAGTCTCTGGCCCTATTCTTTTGGTGGGACTCTATAAAATATTAAAAAGATTAAAGAAAAAAGATTTTTTTTTAAGAAAAAAGATTTTCTTCTTTGAATTCCTTATAGTTGGTTACCTGTGCCTAATTATACTTTCACTGGATGCATGAGTGGGAACAAAGAGTGGATATATTTTGTATGTATTAAAAACAAGTATACATAACTATAAATTGGTCAAAACAATTTTTTCTTCTTTTTTGGCCACACCCGAGACATGTGGAAGTTCCTAGGCTAGGGACCAAAGCCGCACAGCAGCAGCGATCACTGACAATGCCGGATCCTTAACCTACCGAACCACAGGAGAACTCCAATACTTTTAAAGTGCATTTCAGCAAATATCTGTCACTTGTCTGTTTGCTGGTTTGTGGTAAGAGCTCGAGCTTTGAGACTGGCTGGGTGTGGATCATCTGCTCCTTAACAGCTGGATGATTTTAACTTCTCTTTGCTTGGATTTCTTTATCTAAACAATGAAACGACAGCAGTACTTCAAATGCGGGTGTTCCGAAGATTAAATAAGATAATGTATGTGAAGCTCTTAGAAGCGATGTGCCTGGCACCCAGTAGGCATACAGTAAGCGTTCCCATCACTACCGCCGTCCTCCCTTCCTCATCAGATGCTGTAGCAGCCAAGATGAGTAAGACATAGTCCCCCTTTTTCGCTCTTCATCCCTTTGGGACAGTTTATGATTGCACATGCCATTCGTTTTGTATAGGTAGAGGTCATCCTAATGATGTGCTCTCAGGGTAAAAAAATAGTTTGCTATTATTTCAGGTGCCTCTTTGAAAGAGTGGATTTACTTTCTGTGGACCGTGGGCTAATTTCACGAAATTGACATTTAAAAACATGATTTTCCATTAAACTTTTTAAATAGTTACAAGACTTACCTAATGAAAACTGTGGCTAACACTGGCTTTTATTTGGGTTGCCTTGAGTATTCAGTGTGTTTGTGTCTCTACACGTTGTCATATTGGTGACAGAATAGAGTTCCTTTGAGTGCAATCTTTTCTTCAGAGAGTCACTTTACATTTCATGGAGAATATGAAGAAACATTCCTACAGACTTAAGGACACATTTGCACTTGGGTGCAGGCCTTGCTACCGAGAGGGCCAAGGTCAGGGTTCTTAACTTTAGATATTACACAGAGAAAACATTTTGCCTCATGACCCCTTTCCAAATATTGACCAGCCAGGATACATCTGAGTCCTGTGTGGTTGAGTGCAAGCTCACTCTCATGAGGAGAGCAACTCGAAGGGGCCTAATGGTATTACTTTCACTGCTAAGGATGATCCTTGTGCTCATTGGAAGGCTGAAAGCAAGATTTATCAGTACATAGAAAAGAGAATTATGTCAAAAAGAAATTGAAAGCAAGAGTTACGTTAGCTACACTTGGGGAGGAGAGTTACATCCCTGGATAATCCAGAAATGACTATTGAGAGACGACTAACTTCATTTTAATATAGTTGTGATGAGGTTACTAACTTGGTTGAAACTTTATGAGGAGCTAAGATTGATTTGGACTAGTCTCTCCAGAGTCAAAATACCAGTGTTCCGCTTCCAGCATCAAAGCTGTTTACTTTAACTTTCTGACTTTTATGCCAGCTCCCTAGAAAGTCGTAGATCTAGAAAGTCGTAGATCTAGAAAGTCGTAGATCTAGAAAGTCGTAGATCTAGAAAGTCGTAGATCTGGCCCAAGCCGGAGGTGCCCAGACTAGTGATTTCCGTGCCGGAAATGCTGTTTGCATTTTCCAAGCATCGCTCTGGCTACTGTTTTCTAGTTCATGGCATAAAAGAGAACAAAATGGATGCCTTGGAAAGAAAAAGAAGTTCACTCCACTTACCAGAGTCTCTGTAAGTCTAAAAAACAGCTAAAACATCTCTGCGCAGAGATGGAACCTTTTTCCCCTTACGCGTTCGTTATTCAGCATATATTTACTGAATGCAGATTTTGTGTCAGGCTCTTTTCTGGCTCTTGAGTACCCCGTGAACAAGAAAGAGAAAAAGCTCTTGCCTTATTGAAACTTATTTTCTGATGGAAGGAGGCAGGCAAGAAAACTGTAAACAAATAACTTTATATGGTGACAGATACTGTGAAGAACAAAAGTGGGCTGGAGAGCGGGGAAGGGTGCTGCTTCAGGGAGTGTCGGGAAGGCCTTTCCGGGGTGCTGGTATTTGAGCTGACAGCTGAATGATGAGAAAGAACCAGTTTGGGAAGATTCAGAATATTCAGTGCAGAGGGAATGGCATGTGCAGTGCAATGGTCAGGATGCCTAGGGTTAGTGAACAAGAGAAAGGATGGAAAGGAATGAGATCAGAAAGTTAGGGGCCAGATCATAGAGGTCTTAGGCCGTTTTTCGGAATTGGGAATGAAACCGGGCACTGACCTCAGGGTGTCACAGCAGAGCACTGACGTTGTCTGGTTTATGGGTTTTTTTTTGGTCTTTTTAGGGCCATGCCTCCAGCACGTGAAGGTTCCCAGGCTAGGGATCGAAACAGAGCTATTGCTGCCAGCCTGTGTCACAGCCACAGCAATACCAGATCCCCAACCCACTGAGCGAGGCTAGGGATCGAACCCACGTTCTCAGGGATACTAGTCAGATGTGTTTCTGCTAAGCCACCATGGGAAATCCCTGGTTTATGTTTTAATAAACTCATGCTGGTTATTTTATAGCTAAGGGTGAAAAAGCTTTTTTTCCTGACATATTTCTTCAGATGGGGAGGTAAGTTTTAACGACTTACATTCTTTTACACTATAAGAGAATGGCAAACTTTTTACATATAAATTAAACACGGTCAATCAACAAATATTTGTTGATTGGTGGGGGGCACTTAAAAGATCTTGGCAGTGCTCTGTTCCAGATCTTTCTTTTCCAGAAGGATGGATTTTACAGAATTTAGGATCCCAGGCCTTTAGGGCCCACTTCAGTAGTTTAGACCGATTATCCACTAGACTCACGGCTCCCTTCTGTACCTCTCCTGACCCCCATTTGCGCAGAATCCTGTAGCTAGTTTATAGGGAAACTAGAAATAGAATCCAGGCATCCTTACTCCTAGTTAACTCTACTCTGTCTCCTCCAATCACATTGCTCTTTTCCTCTGAGCACTTGCTTTTTCATTAGAGAAACAAGAAGCACCTTCTAATTAAAGTCTAAAATATTTATCCTCTAAAACAGACTCCAAAAATGAGAGATGTCATAATGAAAGGAAGAATTTCCAAGTAGGGAATATACTGACACTGTTTACCTGTCGTTTGGCATCCTGTCCCCCTGTCACCCTGCCACTTCCCTGTGGTCCTCCATGGGTCCACTGCTTTGCCTTTAAATTTGCTCAGATGTCCCTTGGTGCTCCCTTGACGTGACTGAGGTGTCAGAAAAGCCTTTCAAATGGTAAGGAAATAAAAAGAGAAAGAAACACAGAAAAAGCAATGACCGTAAACACAGTTTGCCTTATATAGTTTTCTTTTACCACTGTATCTGGCCCACACCCAGGGAATATGAGTAGTTGTACTTCTATGCTGTTAGGTTGGTCCGGCCTCTCTTTGAAGGTGCCTTTCTTAGCTGGACGCCTTCTTTACCAGATCACTACCAATTTCTAGGGGGCGGTGCCATTTTACACCACATTAGAAGAGCTGGCCGCCAAGAAATGTACCTTGATGACGCAGGTGAAGTCCGGGAGGACCGTTGTTCTAGGGTCCCTCTTATGTCATTCTAGTTTCTGATCTAAGAGCTTGGCCTGTTCCCCAGGTGAATGACCTTACCCATCAGGTGAGCGCCTGCCCCCTTCTAACAGTAAGTAGCTTGGTCCCTTCTGGCATCATAGTGTAGTCACATGGTCTGTGGACGACTGATAACATCCAGAGGATGAAAATTATATACACTCTTATGGACTCTTGTCCTAACGTGGTAAACACTTGTTAAATAAATGGCCTCACTGATGTCTGAGAAGCCCTCAGCAGCCTTGGATGAATTAGCGTGAAAGAGATCTTTTGGATCTGTTCAGAATAAAATTCCATCAGCTGGGACAAAGCTGAGGTGTTAGGTCAACATATTTCTGTTGAGAAGGTGTGTGACTCCTCGTAGGCAGAGAGTGTCGGGCCACACTGATAAGTATTTCATCTCGGAATTTAGCTTGTCAGAGAGTTAGGAATCAGATTGAGCCTCATTTCCCAGAAACTGAAAAGAGGAGAGGCGAACCGATCGCCTGTTGAGGTCCGTCTGTGTAGGCTGGGCTCACTCATTTGGATGCTCTTGGCCAGTTATCTTAGACTATATTTAGGTTTTGGTTAGGAGTTTCTGAGAAACCCTCAGATTCCTGCTGGTTCAGCCCCAGGACGCGCTCCCAGCAGTCAGCTTTGCTTCTCTTTGCTCCTTCCCTCAATTTAATTTTAAGAATTGGACGTGAAATTTTAGGTTAGCTAACCTAACATTTCTTTCTTTTTTTTTTCTTTTTCAGCCACACTGGAGGCATATGAAAGTTCCTGGGCTAGGGATCGAATCCAAGCTGCAACCGAGGCAATGCCGGGTTCTTAACCCATTGCGCCTGGCCGGGGATGGAACCCATGCCACCACAGAGACAACGCTGGATCATTAACAGACTGCACTGCAGTGGGAACTCCGTAACCTAATGTTTCTTGAGACTGAATTTTTTTGGAGAAGAAATTTTTCATTCATTTATTCCATCAATCCATCCATCCATCCATCCAATAAACTTTTGAAAACTTGTTTATCAGAAGCTAGGAATGAATGATACATAGCACAAAATTCAAAAAGTACAAACTTATTTAAATCAACTATACTTTAATAAAATGTTAAAAAATGGAAAAGTATGAACTTGTATATGATGAAATGTCTGCCTGCCACCCCAATATCTCAGCTACACAGTTTTTTAGTCTCGTTTCCCCCAGTAAGGGTTTCTCTGAATCAGTCCAAATGCTAGATGCTGTTTGTTTTCTGGCAGTGTTTTGACATGCTTGAAATTTCTAAAAATCATTTCCCGTAAAAACAAAAACGACAACAACACAAAACTGAGTCCTTGCTGTGGCACAGTGGGTTAAGAATCCAGCTATGGCAGCACTTGGGTTCGATCCTCGGCCCAGCTCATTGGGTTAAGGGATCTGGTGTTTTCACAGCTGAGGCATAGGTTGTAACTGTGGCTTGGGTTCAGTCCCTGGCCAGGGAACTTCCATATGCTGTGGGTGCGCCCATAAAATTAAAAAAAAAAAAAAAAGAATAAAATATGTAATTTTTAAAGCTTCGTAGGAGGCCAGTGTGATAATGTAAGCTCCACGCAGGCAGGGATTTTTTTTTTTTTTTGTCTTTTTAGGGCTGCACCCACCGGTGTATGGAAGTTCCCAGACCAGGGGTTGAATGAGAGCTGTAGCCACCAGCCTGTGCCACAGCCACAGCAACGCGAAACCCGAGCCGCGTCTGCAACCTACACTACAGCTCACAGCAACGCTGGATCCTTAACCCACCGAGTGAGGCCAGGGATCGAACCTGCAACCTCACGGCTCCTAGTCGGATTTGTTTCTGCTGAGCCACGACGGGAACTCCAACCCATCTGCTTATTATTACTGGCTCTCTTCTACCACCTTGCCCTATTTTTTCTGGTTATTAAAATAATTTGTGCTGATGGAAAACCTTTGGAAAAATTCAGAAAATCATAAAGAAGCAGAAGGAAAAGAATCACCCATAATCTTGCTACCAAGAGACAACAGTTGTTAATATTGTTACATACATAATTGGGATCATACTGATATACTAGTTTATTCTTCCCCCCTTTCCTCATCATTATAAGCATTTTCTCATCATTTGAAACTGAAAACGTCAATTTTAATGGATGTGTACTTTGCCATTGTATGACTACTGTTTGTTTGTTTTTTTTTCTTCAAACTTTTCCGTACTTCAAGGTTCTTCATGGAGTTCCCTGGTGGTTCAGCAGGTTAAGGATCTGGTGTTGTCACTGCTGTGGCTCAGGTTACTGCTGTGGCCTGGGTTTGATGTGCGTGCTGTGGGTGTGGCCCCCTCCAAAAGAAGGTTCTTCCCAGTTTTTTACTTCTAGAAATTTGCTGTGATGACCGTTTCTGTACATGAATCTTTGATGCACTTCTGAGTTTTTCCTCAGGATAGATCGTTGAATGTGAGAGCACTGGGCCAGAGGTATGCATATTTTTGAGCCGTCTGATGCATACGCTGGCATGTGCTTTCCGGAGAGGCTGTGCCAGCGTGGGCCTCTCGGAAGTGACTGGGAAGGCCTTCTTCCCTTGTCTTCTCTCCTCGCCTGCCCTTCTTGGCCTGGGCGTGTAGGCTTAAGTCTCTGCTGCACTTCTAAACTTGATTAATGAAGTTGTAAATTATTCTTTTGTTTTCGCTTTTTAGGGCTGCACCTGAGGCATATGGAGGTTCCCAGGCTAGGGGTCGAATCTGAGCTACAGCTGCCGGCCTTCGCCACAGCCACAGCAACGCAGGATCCGAGCCGCATCTGCGACCTACACCACAGCTCACGGCAACGCCGGATCCTTAACCCACTGAGCGAGGCCAGGGATCGAACCCGCAACCTCATGGTTCCGAGTCGGATTCGTTAACCACTGCACAACGATGGGAACTCCTGAAGGCTGTAAATTATTTCTCTCTTTTTTTAATGGTAAAAAGATGAAGAAAATTGTAAGGAAAATAATTGTGTGAATATGGTACGTACTGATCCTATTATGTTTGGATTTGCTTCATGCAATGTACTCTCTGTGTTTAAAAGATTTTCAAGGGTTATCGGGCCAAGTCCTCAGAGATACTAGTTGGGATCGTTACTGCTGAGCCACAGTAGGAACTCTTATATTTCCTTTTTTGTTTTGTTTTAAAAGCAGAGTAGGGAGTCCCTGTGGCTGTTGCTGTGGCTGTGGCATAGGCCAGCAGCTATAACTCCAATTCGACCCTTAGCCTGGAAACTTCTGTATGCTATGAGTGTGGCCCTAACAAGAAAAAAAATAAAATAAACAAAGTAGGATTTTAAAGTACTTCTGGCAGTTCCCTGGTGGCTTATCAGGTTAAGGATCTGGCATTGTCACTGCTGTGGCTTGGGTTGCTGCTGTGGCTTGGGTTCGATGCCTGGCCTGGGAACTTCTGGGAACTTCCATAAGCTTTGGTTATGGCAAAAAAAAAAACAAAACAACCCTTATGAAGCAATATGAGTACAGAATCTCTCTCGAGTTTTTTTATTCTTTCCCACCCGTTTTTTACACTTGTCTCATCCATGTCTAATTTGACTGTATGAAATCATTTTAAGCTTTCAACTTAGTTTTCAAAGAAACATGTCTTCCTGATTTCTTATCAGTTTACATAGCTAATTAAATTGCACAACTATAATGCAAGAGCAACTGGTATAAATAGGTTTGGGGAAAAACAGTTCTTGGTAAGCATGCAACTTACTGGGTGGGCGGAGAAATACACAGGCCTAAGAGGGAGTAGCTCTTAACGGGGGCCGGGGCGTGTGCTGGGGCGCCAGTTGTTTTACAGAGGGAAGGGGGAGCATAGCTTATTTTGGCAGATTGGTTGAGAGGTGGTGGGTTAAGGGAGCTTCTACGTTGATATCACAATTACACATAAGCCAAAGTTGTTAGAAATTTGAGGGCAAGATATTTTATAGAATCTTTTATTTGTAGTGTATACTTCAGTGTAGTGTTTCTGTCCACCGTGTTAGCGTTTGCATGAACTGAACTGAATTTGACAGTGGACCAGTGATGTTAAAAATTTGGTGTGTGTTGGGGGGCAGGTTCCCTGGTGGCACAGCAGGTTAAGGATCAGGCGTGGCTGCGGCTGCGGCACAGGCTGCATCTGTGGCGCTGGTTTGCTCCCTGGCGGGGGGACTTCCAGGTGCCAAGGACATGGCACACACACACAAATTTGGGGAGGAAACAACCAAAACTTTTCAGTTTTACAAGTTCATGTCTGTTCACTGCCAGTATAGTGTTCATGGAAAGAGTTGACATTTTCACGTCATAAGTTGTTTTCCTGGCAAAATAAATCTTGGCTTATATACCAGAGGGAACACGATTATTGTTATCATGGAAGGCAGGAGCAGAGCTGTGTGTTTCTTATTAGGATTAGTTGGGTACCTGCAGGATTTCTTCTTTCTTTCTGCTTCCTGCCTCCTGTTGCCCTGTCTTTCTATCAGAACGTTCTAATGTTGCATAAGCAGTGTTCTGACAATAGATGGTTTTCTTTGGTAGCTCACTTTTTAAAAGCCTCGAAATAATGTTTTTAGTGATTGTATGTTCTTGGCTTACTTTCCATTTCTACATCAACGGTGATATTGTTATTCTAGACAAATGGAGCAGTTGTATTCCAGCAATGATCTTTGTGTCCAAGTCAGCTGCAGAGATGCCACCATCATATATTATACTAAATAGTATGTTGTATGTGAACAGTCGTTCTGGGAGGGGATTCAATTTCGAGATGTTACTTTTGGATCTCAGTAAAGGACTTTACAATCCTAGAGAATAAAACTTGTTTGAAGCATTGGCCCCTGACATATGCAGAAGAGTGGCCAGTGATTTCAGCCTCCTGCTCTTCTGATCTCAGTTTCTGTCTTCCTTTTCCGTCAGCAGCTGCATCCCGTGCCCGGCTCTAACTGAGCTCTTTGTAAAAGGTACTGTTCCAGGGAGTCACAGCCTCTTTCTTGTATCAGTGGTTGTTAGATCTTTTTAGGCCAGGAATCCATTTTGGAGTCGCATTAACAATTTGAAAACAACATTTCAGTTGTGTTACCTAAATTTCTTTTCCTTTCCTTATGGTAGTAGCAGAGTTTTCTGCTTTTCTAGCTTTTGGGGAGCCTTGTTGGCCCATCAGAACTGCTCAAGGCAGGCTGCAGTAATGAACTGAGGATCGCTGTGGGGATCAGGGCACGTGTTCCAGTTTCGGTTTTTACTAGCCTTAGTAAAACTTAACCCACTGGGCAAGGCACTTAACTTCATGGAGCTTCCAGCTTCTTCTTCTTCCTCTTTTTTTTTTTTTAAGGGGCCTGTACCTGCTGCATATGGAAGTTCCCAGGCTAGGGGTCAAATCGGAGCTGCAGCTGCCAGCCTGTGCCACAGCCGTAGTAACGCAGGATCCAAGCTGCATCTGTGACCTACACCACAATTCATGGCAACGCCGGATCCCCAACCCCCTGAGTGAGGCCAGGGCTCAGATCCGCATCCTCATGGATCCTAGTTGGATTTGTTTCCACCACACCACAACGGGAACTCCCCAGCTTCTTCTTCTTCTTTTTTTTTTTGTCTTTTTGCCTTTTCTAGGGCCACACTCGCGGCATATGGAGGTTCCCAGGCTAGGGGTCTAACAGGAGCTGTAGCTGCCGGCCTTCGCCACAGCCACAGCAATGCAGGATCCGAGCCGTGTCTGCAACCTACACCACAGCTCACAGCAAGGCCAGGGATCAAACCTGCAACCTCATGGTTCCTAGTCGGATTCGTTAACCACTGAGCCACGACAGGAACTCCCCCAGCTTCTTTTTAATGTATGTATATTTTCAACAGCTTTATTGAGATATAATTCACATACCATACATTTCACCCAATTCAGTGTTTTGTGTGTGTGTGTGTGTGTGTGTGTGTGTGTACTCACAGTATTGTGCAACCATCGCCACAATTTTAGAACATTTTCACTCCCCTTGAAAGGAGCAGCATACCCTTTAGTGGTCACTGCTCCTTTCCTCACCCTCCCTGGCCAAGCCCTAATCAGTCACTAATCAGTGTCTATAGATTTGCCCATTCTGGACATTTCATATAAATGGAATCATACAATATAGGTCCTTTTGTGTTTGGCTTCTTTCACTTAGCATGATGTCTTCAGGGATCATCTCTGTTGTAGCATGTGTCAGAATTTCCTTCCTTTTTATGAGTGGGTGGTATTCCATTGTATGAATATACTGTATTTTGTATATCCATTCATGAGTTGATGAACTTTGTATTGTTTCCATTTTTTGGCTCTTATAAACAATGCTATTATGAACATTTGTGTACAAGTTCTTGTGTGGACATACACTTTCATTTCTCTTGGGCATATGCTCAGGAGTGGAATTCCTGTATCATGAACATTCCATGTTTAACTTTTTGAGGAATTGCCAAACTGTTTTCCAAAATGGATGCACATTTTACATTCCAGTATTGTATGAGGTTGCAGTTGATTTAGCTATCCAAGTGGATGTGAAGTGGTAGCTCATTACGGTTTTGATTTGCATCTTAAGACTCATGGTATTGAGCATCTTTTTATGTGCTAAGTAGAAAAGTGTTTATTTAAATTCTTTGCCCCTTTTTTAGTTAGGTTATTTGTCTTTTTTATTTATCGTTGACTTGTAAGAATTCTTTGTATATATTCTGGATACAAGTCCTTTATCAGATATATGACATACAAATATTTTATCCTCATTTTGTAGGTTGTCTTTTCACTTTTGTGCTGGTTTTGTGGCACAAAAGTTTTAATTTTGATGCTAGTTTCTTTATTTTAAAGTTATTTGAACTCTGAAATTATATATTCTATTGTGGACATTTTCCTCTGTATTCATCTGTACCTTTCTCCTACTTGGGAAAGTTTTCCCTTTACCAGGATGTTTTGTAGCCTCAGAGTCTCTTTAAAAACATCTATCTGTGTATCTGTCTGATACATGTGTCTTATAAAATAATCAGACTACAAAATCTATAAATGAAAATTCCTTCTCTCTAGAGAGAACGTTGTTAACATTTTATAACCAGATATTTCATATTAACATTTTGTGTTTTTTCATTAAAAAAGGTCATATCATATACCCAGTTTGCTACTTGCTTTTTATTTTTATTTATTCTGACAATTTTATTGAGATATAATTGGCATACATCAGTATATAAGTTAAAGGTGTACAGCATAATGATTTGAATTTACATACCTCATGAAATGATTACTGTAATGAATTTAGTCAACATCCACCATCCCTTATAAATATGAAGTTAAAACAATAGGGAAAAAAACTGTTTTTCTTGTGAAATCCTTTCTTTTAGGAGTCTCTCTTAATTTTCATGTATGACATAGCAGTGTTAATTATATTTTTCATGTTGTACGTTATATCCATAGTACTTACTGTTCGTGTAACTGGAAGTTTGTAGCTTTTGACTGCCTTCATCCAGTCCCTCCTCTCCTCCCCCTGCCTCTGGTAGCCACAGATCTGATCGTTTTCTGTGAGTTTGTTTTTGAAATATGCTTGGCCTAAAGTACTTAGTTCTTGTTATGCAACAGTGATTCATTATTTCTGTACATCCCAGAATGATTCCTGTGGTAAGTCTAGTTGCGATCTGTCACCGCACGAAGATACTACATAGTTTTTGACAGTGTTCCCCACTCTGTACATTTCATACCTGCGACTCATTTGTTTTGCAACTGGAAGTTTGTACCTTTTAATCTCCCTTACCTGTTTCTCTTCATCCCCTTCCAGCCAGCCTCCTCCCCACTGTGGCAACCGCATGTTTTATTTGTTCTGGTATCTTTGGCTCTGTTTTTGTTTTGTTAAATTTATTTATTTATCTTTAGATTCCACATATAAGTGAAATCATGCTGTATTTGTCTTATTTTGATTTACTCCACTTGGTGTAATACCCTTTAGGTCCATCCGTGTTGTCGTAAATGGCAAGATTTCATTCTTTTTTATAGCTGAGTAATAATGTTCCATTGTATATGTACCACATCTTTATCCATTCATCTATTGATGGGCACTTAGGTTGCTTCCATATCTTGGCTATTGTAAATAATGCTGCACGGAACATAGGGGTGCATATGTATTTTCTAATTAGTGGTTTTGTTTTCTTCGGATAAATACCCAGGGGTGGAATTGCTGGATCATATGGTAGTTCTGTTTTTAATTTTTGGGGAAATCTCCATACTGCCTTCCATAGTGGTTGCATCGGTTACGTTTCCATCAGCAGTACACAGGGGTTCCCTTTTCCTCAACAACACTTGTTTGTTATCTTTTTTGACGTGCCACTCTGACAGGTGTGAGGTGATGTTGTGGTTTTGATTTGAATTTCCCTGATGGTAAGCGATGCTGAGCATCATTTTATGTGCCTGCTGGCCACCTGTATATTTTCTTTGGAAAAACTGCTATTCAGATTCTCCGCCTCCCCCCTTTTTTTCTCTTTCTTTTTTTTTTTTTTAATGGCTGCACCCATAGCATATGGAAGTTCCCTGGTTAGGAATTGAATCCGAGCTGCAGCTGCAGCCTATGCTGAAGCTGCGGCAGCACTGGATCCTTTAGCCTGCTGTGCTAGGCTGGGAATTGAACCCACGCCTCTGCAGCAGCAGAAGCTGCTGCAGTTGGATTCTTAACCCACTGAATCATAGCAGGAACTCCCTTTATTCACTTTTTAATTGAGATTTTGCTTTTTTGATGTTGAGTTGTATGAGTTCTTTGGATATTAACCCCTTACTAGGCATATCATTTGCAGATACCGTCTCCCGTTCACTAGGTAGCCTTTTCATTTTGTCAGTGGTTTCCTTCACTTTGCAAAAGCGTTATAGTTTGATGTAGTCTCATTTATTTATTTATTTTTTCTTTTGTTTCCCTTGTCTGAAGAGACATATCCAAAAATATTACTAAGACCCATGTCAAAGCGTGTACTGCCTGTTTGCTTCACTGCTTGTTTTTTGGGTGTTTTTCTTTAAATTGAAATACAGTTGATTTACAGTTGTGTTATTTTCAGGTGTACAGCAAAGTGATTCAATATTATATATATATATTCTTTTTCATTATAGGTTATTGGAAGATACTGAATATAGTTCCCTTTGCTATACACTAGGTCTTCTTTGTTTATCTATTTTATATACAGTGATGTTGAAACTCCTTTTTTTTGGTGTGTGTAGGTTTTTTATTTGTTTGTTTGTTTTTGGCTTTGCTCATGGCAGGTGGAAGTTCTGAGGCCAGGGATGGAATCCATACCACAGCAGTGACCCTAGCCTTAATCTGCTAGGCCACCAGGGAACTCCCAGTTTTTTAATTTAATAATCTACCTCCCACATTCTTTCATGTCAGTACATCTTGCCTTAATCTCAATCATTTTAATAGTTGCAGAGTTTTCCATTTTATGGATATACTATATTTAAGTAATGCCCTTTTGATAGGTTTAGGGTTATTTCCAGCTTTTTAAAAAAATTACAAATTATATATCACCTAACAGTTTCTGCCCATTTATATTTGTACACTTGTGCTAGTGTGTCTTCTTCATTCCATTTATTTGCTGTTGCACTGTTATTCAAAAGACTCTTATGTCTTAGATTTAATTTACTTTTTATTTTTTTTGTCTTTTTGCCTTTTCTAGGGTCGCACTCGGGGCGGCATATGGAGGTGCCCAGGCTAGGGGTCTAACAAGAGCTGTAGCTGCCGGCCTTAGCCACAGCCACAGCAACGCGGGATCCGAGCTGCGTCTGCGACCTACACCACAGCTCACGGCAACGCCGGATCCTTAACCCACTGAGCAAGGCCAGGGATCGAACCCGCAACATCATGGTTCCTAGTTGGATTTGTTAAACACCCAGCCACGATGGGAACTCCTTAATTTACTTTTTAAAAGAGTTTTATTAGATTCAACCTAGGGTAAACCTCCCAAAAGTTATGTGTTTTTTCCGTTATGATATATACAGTGTTAGGTTCTTCCTTTGAATCTAGGTTCTTCATTTTCTCAATAATTTAATAGAAAATTTGCTGGAAGTGGAATGCTTGAATCAAAGTATGAGTGCTTTACATGTTATAAATGTTGCCTAATTGCCCTCCAAGAATGGGCAAGCTAATTCATGTTCACTCAACTCCAGAGCGTGTGACAGGGCACTTTCTGCTCTGACACTGGCAACTAGTCATCTTTGCAGGGAGTCAGTCTGCCAGGTAAAAAATGTCATTTTGGTTTGTAATTATTTATACTAATATTTGACTGTCATTGGATCTATCTATTGGTTATTTGTGTTTTTTTCTTGGAATTATCTGTTTCCTTTGTCTATTTTCTGTTGGGATTTTTGGCTTTTTCTCATTAATGTACATAAGTCTTTTGAACATTAGGGAAATTAATTACCTCTTAAAATATAGATATGTTTCTGTGTTTGTCTTTATGCGTGCATATGTTTTACTGTAAGTATAAGCATTTTTATGTAGTCAGACTTTTCTGTTTTTTTACTTTATGGCTTTTCAGTTTCTTTTCTCATAGTTATTTATAAAAATACTTACCTGTGTTTTCTTCAAGTACTTTTTTTTTTTTTTTTTGCTTTTTAGGGCTGCACTTGTGGCATATGGAAGTTCCTAGGCTAGGACTCAGGTCGGATATACAGCTGCTGGCCTATGCCACAGCTACAGCAACACAAGATACGAGTCGAGTCTGCGACCTACACCGCAGCTCACAGCAGCTGGATCCTTAACCCGCTCAGTGAGGCCAGGGATCGACTGTGTCCTCATGGATACTAGTCGGGTTCATTACCACTGAGCCACGATGGGAAATCCTATGGTTTTATTTTTAAGTTTAGATTTTTGCTTTATATGGAATGCTTGTTGGTTTAAAAGCAAACGAGAAAGGGATCAGTTGTGGAGTTTTATTGGAGTTGTAATTTTATATTAATTTTTGTGGTTATTAATGGATTTTTTCTTTTCATTGACTGAAAGCTTCTTGAGGGCAATGGATTGTGCATTTTCTAGCTCTTATTTTCAATATCTAGCACAGTGCTTGCTGATGATAGGCCCTCCATTTATTGAGTGAATGAATCTTTTCCTCCAGATATCTATTAATTGTGTCCCAACACAATTAAATAATTCATCTTTTACCTCCTAATTTTAAAAAGCTACCTTTTCTACAAAATCTCCAGATACTTAGGTACATTTCTGAACTCTCTTAATCCATTGACTGCGCTGTCTTTTCTTGCTTTGATACTGTATGGCTTTAATTATTGTAGCTTTATAGTACTTAAGGTATATTTGAAAAGCCGGCCTCAAACATTCTTAAATATAATACCAGTTTGGGAAGCATTGTAATCTCCTTTAGTAAAACTTCATGCTATCCCTTAGAAAACACTCATTTAGCTTATTAAACACTTAATCCATTCTGAGGGCATTCAAAGTAGAAATGATTTGGGCATGTTACTTGCTGAAGAGCTTTTCTAGTATATGACATACTTAGTTCTTGCTTGACATCCTAAGTGTCTTTTAAAAAAAAAAAAAGCTCTTGGTATCCAGAAGGACAGTTACACTGGTAGCTGGGTCTCCCGCCGGTGAGCCACCCTTGAATTTATTGCAGACACTTGGGTTCTGAGTAAGTTTTGTTTGAGTGTGGTCAGTGTGATTGTTTCTCTGACCCTTATCCAAGAAAAGACTCTGTTGGGCACCTTTTAAATGTACCCTTATAACCCTCTCTAATAAAGGTTATATTTTTCTTAAAAAAAATCACCAAAAAACTCTCATTTTATAATCTTGGGTATCTTTAGAAAAACATAACATTTTCCTCACAGTCTTTTAATGCAGAATACACACAGAGAGGGTAGGTGGCAGAAAAGTCTTCAAGAAATTGTACTGGCACCCAGCTTGAGGTCAAAGCAGATATTGGAAAAGATACTTCTTAAAAGTGCTATCCAGAATTCAGTTTAGTAGCCTTAATTTCGCACCTGTGCGTGCCTCGTTTACTTCCGGTGGGCGCAGCAGCAGGCGGTGCATTGGACACGGCTGAGTGAAGCCGTGCTGACATTGCTGGTGTAATCACTGTCTTGTTCCTTAGTGTAGTCTTCTTTTCTCTGTTAAGCGTTAGAAATAAGCATTCTCTTGGGATTTTCTGTCATGTCTGTCTCATACAGGAACTAACTTTAGGGTCTTGCGAGTATTAAAGAAGTTTAAAGCGAAGAAACGTGATGTCTGGGGAATAGCGCTAATGGAACAGGGTGTAGCTATTGTGATAAAATCCTTGCCTATTTTTTTTTTTGATTGGAAGATTATTCTAGAGTGCTTCAATGAAACTTTTAATTCTGAACAACTGCTACTTTACAAGTATATTTTCAGATGATTACCCATTTATTAAAAAAGAAAAAAGCAACTGTTTTGTCAGACTCTCTCAGACTTTTCCTTAATAAGCCCAACCATGGACTTTGGAAGTCTTAAAGTAGAAAAACACTCAAATAGGTTTGTTTGGGACCCTTCGTCTCCACCCTGGAATGAAGTACCACCGAAAATAACCCTGGAATAAAGGGGTTTTGTGTGGCAGGATTAATTGATTTACGTGATTCTTCTTTTTGCAGGCTTTCTGTTGGTGGAAAATGGGCTTACTTTGTATTCCTCATTTTTCTCAATGCTAGTCTTAACCGAGAGATTTTTAGGCAGCTAAGTGTTCTAGCACACCCATAAGCACCCTGTTAGTAGGTGTTATCTCATGTTGATTAGTTACTTCTGAATTTACTGTGCTTGCAAAACACCTGTCTGTATTGGAGCTTTGCTAAGTGGTTGGCTTTTGTGTTTAAAGATTTGCTCCCAAGAAAGCAGATGGATATTGGAAAAAGAGAGAAGGGAAAAGGAGTCAGCACATTTTGATATGCCTTCATTGAAAAGATTTCCTAATTAGAAAGCTTTTGGAGGCTTGACCTTTTTGTACTGAAGTAACCCAGCATTTCATTATGTATTCCATTGAGGTTTTAGAGCTCTGTGCCAGAAAGTGAGAACCAAGGTTGAATGTGAAAGGAGTGTTCAGAGGATGAAGCTCATAGTCACAGAGTGCTGCTTCATAGGGGAGGTCCAAAAATAACCTGATTGCCAGAGGACAGCAAGAATGGAGGTAGCCCTTGCTGCTGTTCTGAGTAGTTTTAGCTCCTGTTATGTCATTCCAGCATGATTGAAGTCATGGTGAAAGGAATATCTTTTTACAATTTCAGTTTGCAAGGATATTGCCTTGGTAAATTTTATTTATCCCTGTGGAAGAGTTATTTTGCAAGGTTTGGGAGGGTTTCTCTGCCAGATTGGAGGAAATTAACATACCTACTCTGCTCTAAATCGCGGGATGGCCTGCAGCAGAGCCATTTAACCTTAGACTCGTATTAGCGATTTGCTTGGGTCTTGTGGTGAACCTTGAGTCTTGAAGAGGAAGAACTCGGTCTTTGATTCAGAAATGTTAGCCCTGGGATGACCCCTGCCCAGCCTTGAAGGTAGAAAATGTTTTGGTTCGGAGGGCCCTTCTAAGGCTTTCAGTAGATCCCTTAAGACAGTACGTTTTAAGAATTTATAAGTAGTGCTGAGTGTGGAAATGCATAGCACATGGACACATAATTAGCAAGTCAGGAAGTCTGACTAGAAGGAATAAATTAACTCTAGTCACTTGATGGAATGAGCTCATGGAAGAGAATGTAGTCTGTTGTAGGTGATGGTAGTTGTGATGTTGAGGCTGGCTCCGGAAATGAGCTGTGAGATATGCTGTCAGCCTCACTAATCTTCATTTTCTTTCTCAGGTTTAGAGTTGTATAAAGACATGATTTTCCTACCCCATCTGGGGGCTAGGAGTTCAAAGGTTTCAAAGCCACAGAACAGTGAAATCCAGAGAAAAGTTTCCTGCGCTCATATACCCCATGACTATCCAGATCCATTTCCTGCAAGCTGGCTATGTTTTATGTGTTTACA
Source organism: Catagonus wagneri (assembly GCA_004024745.2). Classification (NCBI taxonomy): domain Eukaryota; kingdom Metazoa; phylum Chordata; class Mammalia; order Artiodactyla; family Tayassuidae; genus Catagonus; species Catagonus wagneri. Next base: position 3,859,332 of record PVHT021183653.1, on the reverse strand, counting down.
AGTATGTATCTATATCTGTATACTGTGCCTCCTCCTTTAAAACAAATTGTAGTAAATTATACTCACAGATCTGCATCTTTTCTTACTCTTAGGTCTCGAGGATTATTGCATGTAGCTGTATAAAGAGCTTTCTGCTTTAAGGAAGTACTGTAGTGTGTTCCCATGAAAGGATGTATCAGGTATTTTTTTACTTAGCCCCCTAATGGATGGCTGTTTGAGTTATTCCCAGTGCTTTGCTAATATAAATAAAACTAGAGCATTTAAAAAAATATGTTAGGGCTTTATATTCAAAAGCAATCAAGTCACAGTAGAAACTTGTTTTAGGAATATCTCAGATCTGTATAACATCTTCACAGATGTCTTATTGGAGTCCTTACTGCAGTCTTGTGAGGTAAGCATGGCGTTTTACACAAACGGACAGATTTGGGTGAGCGAGGTGGAGGACTAACCAAGGTCTTTTAACTCAGATCTGAGTATCTTTCCACTTTCCCAAAATAGAGATTCTGCTGTGGGGAATGTAGGGAAGGGGTGGTGGGCGAATAAGACGAAATAAACTGAGGTGAGGCGGGCTTGTCAGGGAGGGATGTGCCTGTCAGTCAGGCGATCAGGGTCCTGTCTGCCAGGGGAGATAAGAGCTGGCAGTCAGCTTGTGACACAGACAAAAAGGTATTTAGACATTGGCAGAACATGATGGGCTGACCGCCTCTTGGAGTAATGGCAAACCAAACCCTGATGGTTCAAGACACTGGAGACTTTCAGAGTTCCCTAGAATAGACTGGGGGCAAAACTGGGCGTTCAAAATCTGTTAAGGAAATGCGTCCAGTCCAAGGTTATGAAATAGAAATAGGCAATAGAGAAAACAATTTTCTAGAGGATCCATTGTCAGGGAGGGGATGATGGCATTGCAGGGAGATGGCTGTAATATCCAGTCAGTTTTGGCCTCAAGACTTACTGGGAGGGGGACTTTTTTTTTTTTTTTCTTCTAGAGACCAGATGAGGTTTTTGTTTGCTTGTTTTTTTGTCCTTTTAGGGCTGCCCCTGTGGCAGATGAAAGTTCCCGGGCACGGTGGTTCGGACCTGGCATTGCTCTGGCTGTGCTGTAGGCCGGCAGCAACATCTCTGATTAGAGCCCTAGCCTGGGAACCTCCATATGCTGCAGGTGCGGCCCTAAAAAGCCAAAAAGCCAAAAAAAAAAAAAAAGATTACAGTTCCTCCAGTCTTTCTATATAGAGATTATATAGCTGCCAGTGAAGACCATAGCTAGTGGAAGCCAGGACCTGGAATATTTTTTTGGGAACTATCTGGGGAATTCATATACACTGAGTATATACTAAATCATTAATTCTTCTGCCATTGTGAAGTTTGAGGAGGTAAGAATCTCCTTGACTTTGTAAATTCTGGCTTATAGGCAGAAGACCCTACTAGATTTTATTGCCTTGGTCCTTTAGCATTATCCTGCAAAGTATTGGAGAATACTGATTGGACAGTACTTTTAATGTACCTCCAAGGACCATTGTAAGGCAGTGTTAATATGGGAGGCTGACATTATGGTGAAATAATCACTTGGAAGCTGTGAGTCAGCATTAGTCAGTGGCTTTGTGCTAAGTTGCATTCAGCCGTCTCTGCTTTAATTGCGGTGAATCTCAGGCATTTGGTTACACAACTACCAAAGAGACTGACCTTAGTGATAACCCAGTCACATTTTCAGATAGTAAAAATATTCAGGAAAAAAAATTACTCATCTGTGTCAGCTAGTGGTATTAGTTCTTCTCTAGGGAGATAGAAGCACACTTTCTAGGTTATGCGCAATAATACTACAAAGATGAATGCCCCCCATTTCCTAAGGCACTTTTAGTTAGTGTTCTTAAAAAGTGGAAACATAACCAAATGTGCTTTATGGACATATTCATTCATTCATAATATGGATCAGTTTTATGTCTCATTGACTGACTTAAAACCATGAGTGGGTTGGGTTCATTTTACCTAATTTCTTACCATTCTGTGTTTCCTTACTGTCTCATGAAATTGCCATGTTAAATCTTTCATTTATTTATTTATTTAGTCTTTTTGCCCTTTCTAGGGCTGCACTCGCAGCATATGGAGGTTCCCAGGCTAAGGGTCTAACAGGAGCTGTAGCTGCTGGCCTACGCCACAGCCACAGCAACGCGGGATCCGAGCTGCGTCTGCAACCTACACCACAGCTCACGGCAACGCCGGATCCTTATCCCACTGAGCAAGACCAGGGATCGAACCCGCAACCTCATGGTTCCTAGTCAGCTTCGTTAACCACTGAGCCATGACGGGGACTCCAAATCTTTTATTTTTTTCTAAAAATCTCTTATCAGCTTATTCTTTTTACCCGCTCTTTTCCTTTTTTTTCCCCTCTACCTTTTTTCCTTCCTTCTATTTGTCCTTCTATTCATCCACAAATAGTTGAGTGTCTGCTGTGTTTGAGACTCTGTGCCAGGCACAGGGATGGAGTGGCGAAGGAGACACGGCCTCTACTCTCATGAGCTCACAGTGCACCCTGTGTTCCCGGTCCTTGTTCTGCCTTCAAGGTTCAGCTCTTCTTTTGTCCTTCTCATGGTTCTCTTTGACTTCTTTAGCCTTTGCTAGTAGTGCTGATCGATGTATCTTAATCTCATTTTTTCCAGAGTATAAGTTCTGTCCAGGCAGAGACGGCCACGTTCCTTTTTTGTCCTCCACAATGCTGAGTCCAAGCAAGTGGGTAATAAAAGGGTTTTGATTCATCCTGCCCTTCTGAATGTCCAGACTACGAGCTCTTGGGGTTTAGAAGTAGTTGTAAAAATTACGCTTTCTTTTTTTTCCCTCTTCCTGTTGTTTGCCTAACATTTGCTATCTGCTTCTGTTAATCTGTGTTCAAAATGAAGGAAAATAACCCCACTGAGGCACTGCCTGCAGTTATAATATTTTCCAGTGAAGGGTTTGTTTTTGAGCTGGTTATTATATAGCTTCTTATCTGGTTCCCCTTGTGAGTAGTGAGGGATGAATTTCATGGGTAAGGAAAAGAGCTAACCTAATCTCTTAGTACTCTGCCTATAATCTTTTGGGATTAAATGCTGTACCAACTATGCCTTGGTTCATGAAATGTTAAGAGTAACTCACTTGAAATGAGAAGCTGACAATGTAATAACTTTTAAAAGTGAGCTCCTCAGAGAGATTCATAGAAATGGAAAAACAGTCATTTAATGGGGCATACATTATTTACACTTACGTGGTGTTACATTTCAAAACTCTTTTGAGTAGTAAATGAAATGTGGGAACCTAACTGAAGGAAGGAGGCTGTGTCACTGGATTAAATGATTTTCTGAATGTGCTAAAAGCTCTGAGATAATGGCAGACTGCAGTATGGGACTGAGAAGGGATGTTTTCTTTATTAAGAGGGAGAGTAGTGGGTACTGGGAGAAGGAAATGCTCTTCTGCCTGCACCCCTAATTAAAGAGTTAGGGTATGAAATTTGAAAGAGTAGAAGATCAGCAGGAGGAAAAAACCCGTTTTTCCTCGTGTAGCAATCTGAAGTCTTCACTTGGACAAACCGATTGATTAAAGATTATTATATGACAAGCGATTTAAATATTGACTAGATATTTGATGTTAAGGAATTACTATTATCTTTTTAGATGGAGTAATAATATTATCATAGTCAAAGAGAAAGTACTTACCTTTTGGAAATATATACTGAAGTGATATGGATGGCGTAGTACAGTGTCTGGGGTCTGCTGGGGAGAGGAAGAAGTGGTCCGGAGTATAGGTAAAGAGCTATGTATATAATTGTTACAGCTGGCTGATGGTACAGGAGGCTCACTATGCAGTTTCTTTCTACTTAGCAAATTTGAAAGTTTCCATAATAAAAACTAAAACAAAAAACCCCCAAAAAACCAAAAAAAAAACCACCATAAAACTGAAACCCACTGAAAACCAGAAACCCAGCAATTTAGATATAGAACTGTGAAACATACCCTTTTACCTTCTTTCAACTTCATTCTGGATGGAGCAAGTAAAACCATAGATTCTTGTTAACTTTGCCAAAGTGGAATGTGGTTCAGATTTCCATCCCGTCAAGTTGATAAACTGTGTTATAGCATCACTGAGAAGGCAACAAATCCTACTTTCTATCTTCTCAGCAGTGCAGCAGTAAAGAAATAAGATTTAAAAAGCAATAAATGGGGAATTTCTGTTGTGGCTCAGCAGTAGCGAACCTGACTAGTATCCATGAGGATGAGACCCACTCAGTGGGTTAAGGATCTGGTGTTGCCATGAGATGTGGTGTGGGTCATAGATGCGTCTTGGATCTGGCATTGCTGTGGCTGTGACATAGGCTGGCAGCTGTAGCTCCAGTTCGACCCCTAGCCTGGGAACTTCTATGTACCGCCAGCGTGGCCCTAAAAAAAAACGAAGCAATACATGGAGTTCTCTACGGGTACAGTGGGTTAAGGACCTGGTGTTGTCACTTCACTGGCTTAGATAGCTTTTGTGGCGTGGGTTCAGCCTTGGCCTAGGAACTTTCGCATGCCATGGGCATGGCCAAAAAAGAAAAAAAAAGCCATACATAAATAGAGAATAGAAAAATAGGGTTTAAACTTAAATACCATATTTTAAAGTGCTGAGTAAACACTTGAAATTAAGAAAAAAGCAAGAACACTTGGTTAGGGATAAGCAGTCTTTATTAGGCCAGTGAACTTTGGGATGACCTTTAAACCAAGTAGAGGAGCTGGATTGCTATAGAAGTATGGGGACAGCATGTCCAGGGAGGGAGAATACTACATTTGGGGGGACTAGGTGAATTTGGATTGATTTAAGATGTTGGATGAAGTGCATGGGTTCAGCTCATAAACACATGAACTTTTAGCTGAAGCCTCTGGCTTGCTTTTATAGGCTATACAGAACCATTTGGGGGTTGGGGAGACATTTTTGACTCCTGTGGTACCCAGTGATTAATTTGATTAGATGATAATGTAGGATATTCTTAGTTGCATGCTTTTGCAAGAAGAGTATAACTTGCGTATGTAACTTAAACATTTTTTTTACATGAATTCTTCATTTCTGCAGTGTCTCAGAAGGGCTATTCAGGGACTGTAATTATTATTTCTGTTTTAAAAAGGGGAGGGACAGTGAGGTGCTCAGTTAATGACCTTAATGAAGTGTGAGTCAGTGGCAACTCTGGGTTCGGAGCATGTATCTTGCTGAGCTCCTTCCACTCCCTTTGCTTATATTAAAGGTAATTGTTTTCTTTTTTTGCTTGAGATGTATAGTACATATAGGCAATGCTGACTTTAGGCATTGTTTACCTTTTCTCACCCCACTGTCGTCTTGGGAATATATATATTTTTCTTTGCCTTTAAATTTTTGTTTTTGTTTTTGACTGGCCTGCAGCATATGGAAGTTTCTGGGTCAGGGATTGAACCTGTGCTACCGCAGTGACCCAAGCCACAGCAGTGACAACACAAGATCCTTAACCTGCTGTGCCGCAAGGGAACTCCAGCCCTAATTTTTTAATGTGGTTCTAGCCTTTTTTTTTTTTTTTTTTTCCAGCAGATCAGGACCCAGCCATTTGTTTATATGCTCCTATCCTGTCCGTAGTTGTTTCATCATCACTGATAAATCTGCCCAGTGTGATGTTATGCTCCTAACTTATGCTTCTGATTGCTGCCACCATGGATCTTGCTTCCCTGCTGCCCAGCAGTTCATAAGATTGTGTGATAATCTGAGCCTTTTCTGAGATTCTTTATAAGATTTGGAAGTGTCTAGTGGAAAATAGAACATCTTAGAAACATCTTAGATGTTTAGATGTTTTATAACATCTAAAACGTCTCAGAAAACAAGATAATTTTATAGATTTTCCCCTCCCAAATAACGTTTTAGTATTCTTAATCAACTTGATTGAGGTATAATTTACATTTAATAAAATGGAACTATTTTAAGTATATGAGTTGCATTTTGACAAATATGTGCACCCAAATGATGATCACATAGTCAAGATACAAGTATTTTTGTTACCCTCTGACATTCCTTTAGTGCCCTTTGCATTCATTCCCACCCCTCTCTATCTGAAGAAATCCACTGATTTGCTGTCCCTCTAGTTTAGCTTTGCCTCTTCTGGAATTTCATGTAAATGGTCTTATCTAAGAGGTGCTATTCTTTTCATCAGCATCCTGAGTTTAAGATTCTGTCATTGTTGTCCCCTGTATCAGTAGTTTGTTTCTTTTTTTATTGCCGATGACTATCTGAGTACTGTTACATTGTAAGGATGTAACAGAATTTGTTTATCCACCTATTGAATGTTGTTTGTATTGTTTCCAGTCTTTGGCTATTATAAATAAATCTGCTCTAAACTTGATGTGAAACTTTGGGTAGTTTTAATTTCTCTTGGGTAAACACCTTGCAGTGGAATGGTTGGATCATATGGTTGGTAGGTGTGCATTTAACTTTTTAAGAAACTACCAAATTGTCTTTCAGAGTTGCTCTACTATTTTATGTTCTGTCTAGCAGTGTATGAGAGTTCCTGTTGCTCCATATTCTCACCAATACTAGTATGATAAAATTTCAGCCATTCCTATCCTAGTAGTCGTATAGTGCTGTCTTGTGGGTTCGATTTACATTTTCCTAATAACTAATGATATTGCCATCTTTTCATGTACTTGTTTGCTAGCTGCTTATCTTCTTTGGTGAGGTACTTGTTCAGATTTTTGCCTGTTTTAAAAAATTGGGTTGCTTGTTTTCTTGATGTTAAGTTTTGAGAATTCTTTATATGTTCTGAAAGCAAGTCTTTTATCAGATACATCTTTGCAAAGATTTTCTTCCATTCTATGGCTTATCTTTTCATCCTCTTAAAAAATGTCTTTTAAGAGCAAGATTTTTTATTTTGAATTTCAGTTAACTCGTTTGTTCTCTTATGAACTGTGCTTTTGGTATCATATCTAAGAAATCTTTGCCTTTAGCCAGTAACTCAAGCACATGAAAACTGTCTTCCAGCTACTTTTCAGGTACTGGGGAGAAAGGCAATGTGTTGTTTAATCATCAAATTTTAATAATATTTGAAAGAAAAATAATTATGTGGGATAACACCCATTCTATATAACATGGTTTATAGAGAAATCTTATTTTCTAGTGAAGACAAGGCTCCCTACTTGGTGTAAGATGTCAGAGATCTCAGATGGAAAGAAGTTAAAAAAAACAAACAAACCCAAAATCAGTCAGTCTTAGCTCAGAGAATAAACTTAAAATCAATTAATGAGGATTTAAAAAAATTGAAGCTACTGAAGAAAGGTGCTAGATTTATGTGAAAGTGGCTGTGACATTTGTGTGAAAGTAGTTCTGACAAACACATTAATTTTGTTAAACTCCTTTATGTAGAATAGTTTATCTTATAATATAGTTAAGTTTCCATGCCCCCCTCCGCTTTTACTTAATGGATTTTATTTCAATTATATGTGTACATTAATCATCACAACTCAGTTTTACAGATTTTGTATCGCAAACCCACAGTGCATCCCCCCACCCCCCAGATTGTCTTATTTGAAAAACCAAGGTTTTCCAGAGTCTGTGAGTCATTGTCTGTTCTGCAAAGACCCCTTCGCTTTTAAATGTAGGTGACTCAGTCTATTTTTTGGCTGTGTCAATGGCATGCAGAAGTTCCTGGGCCAGGGATTGAATCCATGCCACAGCAGTGACGATGCCAGATCCTTAATCTCTAGGCCACCAGGAAACTCCAGGTTTCCATGCTCTTAAATGAAATACAGTGTAAGGTTTATAATTTGTTTTCATGAATTATTTTTATGGGTTGTCTGCTTGTTGTTAAAAAAATAGAAATTTATTTCCTTCATTAATGAGATGTCTTAGTGTGATTATTTTTATTTTACTGTTTAAATAGCTAATTATTAAAGTTAAAAATTTAGTCTTCATTCTCTCCTTTAATTTTTTTTTTGGCTGTGCCAGGGACATGAGGAAGTTCCCAAGCCAGGGATCAAACCCATGTCATGGTAGCAGCTGGAGCCACTGTAGTGGCAGTGCCAGATCCTTAACTCACTGTGCCATGAACTTCTCTCTTTTCTTTCCTTCTTTTTTTCTTTTTTAATTCTTTTTGGTGCTGTACCTGCTGCATATGGAAGTTCCTGGGCTAGGGGTGGATCTGAGCTGCAGCTGCAGGCCTACACCACAGCCACAGCAAGACGGGATCCGAGCTGTGTCTGACCTGCACCACAGCTAGCAGCAATGCGGGATCCTTAATCCATTGAGCAAGACCGGGGATTAAACCCGCATCCTCTTGGATTCTAGTCAGATTCTTAACCTGCTGAACCGCAACAAGAACTCCTCCTTTCATTTTTTTAAGGTAATAAAGTAGTTTGGGGTTTATCAGAGCAGATCAAGAATTCAAGCCACACACATTCCATCTTATGTTAGATAAGAATCACTAGAGACAAATTATTTTCTATGGGCCCCATTTCTGATTTTTCTCTAGCACAAGATTTTTGGCAATTAAAAGTCAAATGCAGTTAGGATGTGTGACTAAGTGTTAAATAATATTTTGAGTATTTCAGTAGAACTCAGTTTGTAGGATATTTGGTTACTAATTACCCTGCCTTTTCTGTAGAAAGATCTTAAGTTGAAGTTCTGTTTTAAGGTGTCTTTTTCAAAGGGGTCTATTGTGGAGGTAGGAGTAGACACATGAAGATCTGGGCAGCCCCCGGTGAGTAGAGTCTGAGGAGATAACGTCTACAGTTGTATTGTGAATCCTAATTTGTGGCAGTGTTTATCAGTAGAAAGGAAATGTGAATGACGGCTAAATAGTAAACTACCACCGAAGGCAAAATAGCTGGTTGGTGAATTGGAGGAAAGGTGAACCAGTCTCTGTCATTCCGTTGGAGAATCAGGAATCTCCAAGAGTAAAGAAGAAGGAGTTAAGAAGGGAGGCCATAAATGGTATGTTGTTTTCAGTTAGAATGTCTTGAAGAGATGATTACAAAGACATAGAGTTAGGTAAGTTTTAGTGTTTCCCTGACGTTAATGAAGCGTGCCATAAATTGGATAAAACAAACACTCTGTTTTTAAGATTTTTTTTTTTTTCTTGGCAGTTATTGACAAATTACACTTGAGTCAGCTTAGGACCTTGTTCAGGACAGGAGCAAGTCCAATATAAGAAATACTGAGGGAGGAGTTCCCTGTGGCACAGCAGATTAAGGATCTGGTGTTGTCACTGCCGTGGCTTGGGTTATCTATGACCTGGAAACTTATACATGCTGCCATTGTGGTGGAAAAAAAAAAAAAAAGCAAACCTAAGGGATTTTGACCTTAGTTTTGAATCTGTTTCCTCTTGACCAGTCTAGTCTATAAATTCTTAATATTGTACTCTTACAGATCTCTCTGATAGTATGCTCATTGGCGTATGATGAAATTATCAGTGTAGGAGTTCCCGTCATGGTGCAGCGGAAATGAATCCGACTAGGAACCATGAGGTTGTGGGTTCGATCCCTGGCATCGCTCAGTGGGTTAACGATCCGGCATTGCCATGAGCTGTGGTGTGGGTTGCAGACGCGGTTCGGATCTGGCGTTGCTGTGGCTGTGGCGAAGGCCGGCGGCTACAGCTCTGATTAGACTCCTAGCCTGGGAACCTCCACATGCTGCAGGTGCGGCACTAAAAAGCCAAAAAAAAAAAAAAAAAAAAAAAATTATCAGAGTACCTGAAGAGCTTTTTGTTTTTGTTTTTCCTGGCTGAATGTGGAGTGTGCTGTTTCTAACCTTACTGATAAAGTTTGTCTTTCTCTTTCAGGTGAGTTATCGTAAGACATTTCTCTGGGAACTTAAGAACTTAAAACCCGGGTATGCTCTCCTCTTGATAATTCTTTTCACTCACATCTTTATTGGTAAGTAAGGCCAGAGGGATTGTTTTCCTTTTGAAGAAGAGGAACTGGGTCCTACAGGTTTTATTGGTTGTTGTTGGGTTTTTTTGGGGGGACCATGCTCATGGCATGTGAAAGTTCCTGGGCCAGGGATCGAACCCCTGTGATACAGCAGTGACACTGCCAGATCCTTAACCCACTGCGTTTCCAGGGAACTCCTCCCTTACCATTTGTTTTGGTTGAGTTAGCCTGGCAGTTGAGTTTAGATAGAACAGAGGGTGCTGCTATGCTTAGTGGTTCTAAGTATGGATGCTCTAGAAACGAAGGTCCTGTCTCTGCTACATGAATGGGGAAAGGTAATTTTTGCTTTGGGGAGGAATTCCCACCTCACTAATTTAAGGTTTCATTGTAGTTATGGTCACATCTTCTGAGAAAGGGATATTGACATGGATCCTGATTATTTTATTATTGTTATTATTTTTTTGTCTTTTTGCCTTTTCTAGGGCCTCACTCACGACATATGGCAGTTCTCAGGCTAGGAATCTAATCGGAGCTGTAGCCGCCCGCCTACACCACAGACACAGCAATGCAGGATCCGAGCCGTGTCTGCAACCTACACCACAGCTCACGGCAATGCCAGATCCTTAACCCACTGACCAAGGCCAGGGGTCAAACCCACAACCTCATGGTTCCTAGTCAGATTCATTAACCACTGAGCCACGACGGGAACTCCGATCCTGATTATTTTATCTTAAACTTGTTTTAGTGACAATATTAGGGAAGGCGGGGGAGGGTGTTTAATTCCAACGGCTGGTAGTTTTATTATTTTAATAAATTCAGGTCTAATGATGTGAAGAAGAGTTAGTGTTAGGCAAATCTACATGTAATACATTTTGTTAAGTACAAGTAGTAAGAAAACCTCTAAGTAGTCATATAATTCATCATAGCAGCTAAAAACTTCTGAGTGCATTATAGGAAACTAGTAAAACTAATTTCTAATTCATCTGAAGAATATAATATTCTAATTTCAGCAAAAGACAAGTTTTCAAAATGGACTTGAACCACTTCATATGTTTTTAGTATGTAAGACTTTTTTCATCTTGTCTCATATGTTTTATATCTTCTGGTCATTTACTTACAGTAGTTTCCAAGGTGGTCGAGGGATTTAAAGTGGTAGCCCAGTTACTTCTATACAAGATTTTCCTGCTGTGTGTGCAAACCACTTTTTCTGGAAAAACCCTTCCATTGACAGTCTTCTTGAGGGCATGCACTTTTTCCACACTTAGTGATTCTGGGGCTGAAGCCTGTGTTTAGTCAGAGGTGACAAGTGGCTCAAAAATTTTTTTCCCTGTTTAGTGAGAAATGATTCAGAATTGAAACTGAAGTGGATATGGAGTTGCTTGCAGTTACCCTTAAACAGTTGCTGTCTGTTACTTTTAGGCATATTTTGGACTCGTGGGTTCCATATCAGTATTTTGTGTTATATTGCTAAGTTTCTTGTCTGGTTTAGACACTTCACTTTTGAAGTTAGGTTGGAACGTGCTGTGAACAGAGGGCCACTGGAAATTGAATGTAGTGGCCCATTTGGAGAGCACAAAAAGATGGCATATTTTTACTTAAGAATTCTTAGGAAATTTTGATAACGTGAAGATATATTTTCCAAATGTCATATGATTTTGAGATTAAGTAATTGTTGGGAAAACTAGGAAGTTTGTGATCCCTACTGGAAAATTAGCCTTTTAAGCTAAAACTATCACTCAGTATTTTTTCTTTTATAATTAAACAAAGCTAAATTAATGGAAAAAAAAAAACCGGGAGTTCCTGTTGTGGCTCAGCAGTAACGAACCGGACTAGGATCCATGAGGATGTGGGTTCGATCCCTGACCCTGCTTAGAGGGTTAAGGATCTGACATTCCTATGAGCTGTGGTGTAGAGATGTGGCTCAGATCCCCGAGTTGCTGTGGCTGTGGCAGCTCCTATTCAACCCCCAAAAATGCATGTAAAAAGTTTAGTCTGTGTAGGAATTTATAAAGAAAAATTCCTCCATTCCCAAATTTTGCTCTCTGGGTTAATTACTATTAACAGTTTGGTATATATTCTTTAATACTTTTTTCTGAGCCACATGCAAACATTTGTAGGTAGATTTGGGGTCGTGGTTTGTTTTATTTTGTTCTACTGCAGCTTTTATAACTGTCTCTTTTCATATGAAACCTGCTTTATTCTCCCATCCTCATTTTTTCTGTTAGCTTTTTGAAAGACTATCATTTGTTTTCTTGGTAATGTGTAGGACTTTTAAAAAATCATATTAGTTATTAATCCTTTGTTATGTACGGTATATGTATTTTTTCTCTGTCATTTATGTTGCCTTTTGTGGTATCTTGTCATATAAAAGTTTTTTTTTTTTTAAGTGTAATTTGAGGAGTTTCTGTTATGGCTCAGCGGGTTAAGAACCCTCCTAGTATTCATGAAGATGCTGATTCGATCTCTAACCTTGCTCATTGGGTTAAGGATCTGGCGTTGCCGTGAACTGTGGTGTAGGATGCAGACGCGACTCTGATCTGGCTTTGCTGTGGCTGTGCCCTAGGCCGTCAACTGTAGCTCCGATCTGATTCCTATCCTGGGAATTTCCATATGCTGCAGGTGCAGCCCTAAAAAAGCGGAAAAAAAAAATCAAACCCCCACCCAAAATCTAGTTCAGGTATGACTTCTGGGTTTTATGGTATGATTAGGAATGTGGATAACCACCTGAACATTTAAAATAGCCCATATTGGGAGTTCCCGTCGTGGCTCAGTGGTTAATGAATCCGACTAGGAACCACGAGGTTGTGGGTTCGATCCCTGGCCTTGCTCAGTGGGTTAAGGATCCGGCGTTGCCATGAGCTGTGGTGTACGTTGCAGACACGGCTCAGATCCCACTTTGCTGTGGCTGTGGCGAAGGCCTTGCAGTTAAGGACTCAGTGTTGTCACTGCTGTAGTGTGGGTTTGATCCCTAGCCTGGGAACTTATGCATGTCATGGGCATGGCCCCCCATTGGGGCAGTTTTAGGTTTAAAGAAAAACTGAGCAGAACCCAGAGAACTCCCCGTATACCTCCTTACCGGCCCTCTTCCCTCAGTCTCCCCAAATATTCTCATCTTGAATGACTGTGGTACATTTGTTATAACTAATGAGCCAATATCAATACATTATTTTTAACTTAAGCCCCTGGTTTACATCAGGGCCCATATTTTATCTTGAACATTCTGTGGGTTTAGACTGATGTGTAATGTCATGTATCTACAATTATAATATCATACAGAATACTTTCATTTTCCTAAAAATACCCCACGCTCCTCTTATTCTTGTCCCCCCGAACCCGCCCTGTCTCCAGTCCTTGACAAACACCAGTCTTTTTACTGTCTCCATAAGTTTGCCTTTCCCTGGCCCAGCAGTTAATGAATCTGACTATCCATGAGGACTCAGGTTCAATCCCTGGCCTTGCTCAGTGGATTCAGGATCCGGCATTGCCATGAACTGTGGTGTAGGTTGCAGACATGACTTGGATCCCGTGCTGCCGTGGCTGCGTTGTAGTGCAGCAGCTACAGCTCTGATTGGACCTCCATGTGCCATGAGTGTGGCCCTAAAAAGCAAAAAAAAAAAAAAAAGGTTTGCCTTTTCTTGAATATTATAGTTTGATTCATAGAGTAGGTAGCCTGTTCAGATTGGCTTCTTTCACTTAGCAATATACATTTAAGGTTCTTCCATGTCATACTGAGGCTTGGTAGCTCACTTTTTCTCACCACCGACTTTCATTGTCTGGATGTACCACAGTTTTTTCATCCATGCACCAACCGAAGGACGTCTCGTTTGCTTCCATGTTTGGGCAATTATGATTTAAGCTGCTGTGAACATCCACATACAGATTTTTGTGTGGATTTAAATTTTCATCTTATTTGGGTAAATACCACTGTGTGCGATTAATGGATTGTATGGTAAGAGTGTATTTAGTTTTGTAAGAAACCGCCAAACTGTCTCCCAAAGTGGCTGTAGCATCTTGCATTCCCACCAGGAAGGAGAGTTCCTATGTCACATTTTTGCCAGCGTTTGGTGTTCTCAGCATTTTGGATTTTGGCCACTCTGATAGGTGTGTGGTGATGTCTTGTGTTTTAACTTGCGGTTCACTGAAGACATACGAAGTTGCACGTCTTTTTATATGCATGCTTGCTGTCTCTGTATCTTCTCTGGTGAAGGTCAGGTCCCCCCCCAACCCCACCCCCCTTGTTTTTGTCTTTTTAGGGCATATGGAGGTTCCCAGGCTAGGGATGGAATCAGAGCTATAGCTGCCGGCCTTCGCCACAGCCACAGCAACACGGGATCCGAGCCACGTCTGAGACCTACACCACAGCTCACGGCACCGCCGGATCCTTAACCCACTGAGCAAGGGTGAGGGATTGAACCTGCATCCTCATGGATAGTAGTCGTTAACTGCTGAGCCACGATGGGAACTCCCTCTTCTGCGCATTTTAATTTTTTTTTCTTATTGTTGGGTTTTAAGAATTCTTTGTCCATTTTGGATACCAGTCCTATCTCAGAGATATGCTGGAAAGATTTCCTGCCAGCTTTTGGCTTGCCTCTGCCTTCGGTTTCTACCTTTGCCATGAAGCTTGCTCTCCCAGTTGTGGCAAATAATCAAGTTAAAGTTTCCTCCTGTTTGTCTGAGAGCTTTTGTCAAGAATGCCTACACTAGCAGAGAATTCTTTGAAAATTCTTTGGCTAAATGAATATGTGGAGGCAACCCTGTTGTATTCCAAGTACTTAAAAACACGTTCCTTGTGGTGTTATATTTAAGAATGCGATGGGAAATCCAATTCTAATCCTTGTACATACTTCACTCTTTCGCCTTCCATGATCTCATGTGCCTTCAGTGTCCATGCTGCTCGCTTGTCCAATATTTGATCTTATTCTGGACTGATCTTTGCTTCAGCTCTCTGTCCCTCCGTTTGTCCGTAGCAGCCTGTTCCCATGGCCAGTCAGACTTCCACCTCTGAAATCATAAATTTGGAAATTTGGCTCTCTGAACATAATTTCCTGTCTTTTCAGTTTGCCATTTGCTGAGCTTATTCTCTGATTTCACTGAGGCTTCCAGCCCCTTAAATCCTCCGTCTCCAAATTTGTGACATTCTCCCTGGCATCACTTTATCCCATATGGACCCCATAGTTGGTCACTTGCAGTGAGTCATACGTCTCCTCATTCTCCTGCACCTCTGTTCTGCTCTCCCACGTGTCATGCAGATCTCCAGCTGTGATGAACAATATGCCCATTTTCCAAGTTCTGTCTGTAGCGCTTTAAGAAGTGATTGAATCATACTAATTTGTTCTGTTACTAATTCATGAATTCCCCTCTTGTTATTCTCTCTGGTAGTCTTCTTACTCGTCTGTAGTTGATTTCATTTCTCCTTCACAAGAATGACCCATCTTTGTTGAGCTCAGTTTCTCCTCATTCTATCACAGAAGATTCCACATACTCCAGTAAAGTGATCTTAGAAAAAAAAAAGAAAACCTAGCAAATGTGTTATTTCCTGTATAATACCTTTTGTTATTCAGATAAAGATAAAATGGTGAGTTTAACATGTCCTTTCTAGGAGTTCCCACTGTGGCACGGTGGGTTAATAATCTGACTGCAGTGGCTTGGGTTGATGTGGAGGCGAGGGTTCAATTCCTGGCTTGGCACATTGGGTTAAAGGCTGCGGCTCAGATTCAGTCCTCGGCCTGGGAACTTCCGTATGCCACAGTTGCTGCCATAAAACGAATGAACAAAACAAGCAGAAGAAACGTGCTCTTGCTAGTCTTCTAGCCTCATCTCTCTTTTCTCAGGGCCCCTGCTTCACTGGCCTTTTTTCAGATGGTTAATATGTCAGGGTCATTCTTAGCATAGAGTCTTGACAGGTTTTCTTTTTCGGTGTTTCATTCAGATTCCTCTTTGGGACTTAGATATCACTTCCTCGGAGAAGCTTTTCTGACCTTCCATTGGTCTGAAGATAGATTAGATTCTCCCTGAAATAGTTAATGGTCATGAGAATAACAACAGTAACAGTAAACATTTGAGTGTTTTTTGTGCCAGGCACCATTCTGAGCACTTTATACGTGAGAATTTATCTAGTTTTCCAAGCAACCTGATGGGTTAGATAGATGGATAAATAAATAGGACTTAGAATTGTCCCCATTTTACAGATGGGAAAACTGAAGTGAGGAGTGTTAAGTCACGTGTCTGAAGTCACACAGTCCCTTGGTAGAGACTGGGATTTGAACACAGGCAGTCGGGCCCCAAAGCCTGTGTTCTCAGCTGCTGTGCTGCCCTGTGATGGCAATTGTAACCGTGTCATTTCTGGTTAATGTCCACCTTCTCAGTAGGTGCTGAGTTCCTTGAATTCAGAGATCACACCTATCTGGTTAATTTTTGATTCTGCAGTGCCTGGAACAGAGCCCGCAGTGAGTAGGCTGTGACAGAATGAGTCACGGCTGCCATCTTGCTCCCTGAGTAAACGGCGGCTTTCAGGGTCATCGTCCTTGGTTTCCTTGCCCTCTGCCTCCCAGCCTTAACCCCTTTGATCAAAAGAACAGGTTCTCTATCTATTTCTAAAGTTAATCCCTCTACCTATTTACTTTCCCTGTTCTAAAAGCAGTATGTGCACCTTTCTCATTTTCCAGAGGTAGCAACTTCTAACAGTCAAATGTGTCTTCATCTGTACGTGTACAGTGCAAACTGAATGGATGCTTAAAAGGGAGTGTGCGTAAAATGTATACTAGTCTTAAAGGTTTTTATATTAAAAGTTAATGTATGATACTGAACTATAGTTTTGCAAGATGTCACCATTGAGGGAAGTGTGGTAAAGGGTATTTCTCGAAACCAGTTTATACTTTGACCAGTGGTTTGGGGGCATTCGCCTTCACCGTCCTCATCCTGTTTCTCTGCTTCTTCTGCGGGACTTTTTAAAATTAATGAGACCTTTTCCATTTAGTATGTCTTCTTCCCTTTTGGCTGTCTTCTGGCCGAACCGCAACCTCATGGTTCCTAGTCGGATTCGTTAACCACTGAGCCACGATGGGAACTCCTAAAAATGCTTTTTTTTAAGGGTTGTTTAAAGGGAAAAAAATGGAAAATATGGGACGGTTTGTAGTACTGACCCTTGCTCGTACCTCTCTCTTTCTGTCTGTCTCTTTTAACTATCTAACTTCTACTTCTTCACCTCTCTTGCTCTCCCACACCCATGGTAATCTTATATCTATGCCAGTAGCTTCACTTAAATTGCTCTGGGAAGGATTTTCAGTGCCTCATTTGATAATCCTAGTTACTTAACTCTTGTATTTGAGCTCTTTTTTTTAATGATTTTAATTTTTTTCCATTATTGTTGGTTTACAGTGTTCTGTCAGTTTTCTGTTGTACAGCAAAGCGACCCAGTCACACACACATATATACATTCTTTTTCTCACATTATCCTCCATCATGCTCCATCACTGGTATCTAGATATAGTTCCCAGTGCTATACAGCAGGATCTCATTCCTTATCTATTCCAAATGCTGTTTGAGCTCTTCATATCATTTGACTTTATCAACTACCTTGTTCTTGAAAAAATTTTTCCTTACAGCAGAAATTGAGAGACCATTGTAAATCAACTATAATGGAAAAAATAAAAATCTTAACAAAATGCAAAAAATTTTTTTCTTGTATTTTAGTTTTCAAAGCAGGAGTTCCCTGGTGGCTCAGTGGGTTAAGGATCTGGCATTGTCACTGTTGTGGCTTGGGTTTGATTCCTGGCCCAGGAACTTCCAGTTGTCGAAGTCTTGGCCAAACATAAGCAAAGAATGGGGAGTGGCTTCAGGTTTTTCTCTGATTATATTCTTCTGGATTCAGTCCTTGGTTCAGCTCCACTTTCCCTTCTCTTCCCTCCTCCAGCTCAGAAAGACCCCCAGTGTGAATATGAGTCTGTTATTTTCTGTCTGACAGATCTGAACAGTTTCCTTCATTTCTCTGTTTCTGTTTCTTCCTTGGAACCGTATAGATTAGATGAAGTAACGTATATAAAACCTTTAAACAGTGTCTCGTGTACAGCAAGTGCGTGATAAGTGCTAGCAGCAGAAATAATAATACTGGTATGGCTGCGTTGTTATTATCATCCCGTTTCTCTAGGACGCTCAGCTCTCCTGAGGTCCAGACAAGTATGCTCGGCGGCCAGAGGTACACGCTTGGATACCCCCAGACACCTAAAACTCTGTCTGAATCCTGTGACTTTTCTGGCTTCAATGCCTAGTGACTGTGGCCTGAAATAAATTATTTTCTTGAAGCCTCAGCTTCATTTTTGAAAGGGTGATGATAGTAGGACTTTATTGTTAGTAGTAGTAATTATTATTCCTCTTAAAATTTGATCTTCCTCTTGCCCTGTTCTGCCTCGAACAAGAGCCTGAGAAATGGCTTTTCCGGTCCGCCTTCTCTTCCTTGTTTACCACCTGTAATTAGTCACCAAGTACTGCTGATTCTACTTCAGAACATCTGTTTGCGTTCATCCTTCTTATCGTTTCATGACAGAATTGTTGTGTCACTTCCTAACTGGTCTCCTGGCCTCCAGGCCACCTTCCACCTTTCATCTAGATTTATGTATATTGAAGGTAGATCTGCTGTTATCACTTAGCAGTAAAGGTCTCAGATGCATCCCCCTCACTTGCAAGGCCTACGACCCCACAGTCTTTTTTTTTTTTTTTAGTAATATATTTTTGTATTATTCTACTTGTATAGAGATTAAAACAATCAAAAGGAAACTATACTCATGGCAGCTGGAATAATGGTTATCTTTAAAGAAATGATCTCACATAAAGGCTTTAGTTGACTTTCTAACCGTATTGCTGATTCATAGGCATCTGTTTCTTTTTTTAAAGTTTTAATTTTTTTTTTTTTTTTTAATTAGAGTATAGTTGATTTTCAGTTTTGCAGCCTTGTCGTCTCTTGGTGAGTCTCTTGGTCCTGGCACCTGCGAGTCCTGCACTGTCAGCAGGTTAGGCTGCATCAGGCACGCTCAACTCATGTAACTCTGTCCCTTTCCTGTGAGTGCTACGCCTTCATTCCTTTTGCTTAGGCTGCTGTCCCCCCAGCCACTCCCTGTGAATACGCACCCAAAGCTCCACCCCAAACTCCTTGACAGTGGTGGGTGGACATGTTGACAACTGTGTTAATCTACTCTTTTTCCT
This sequence comes from Catagonus wagneri, assembly GCA_004024745.2. Classification (NCBI taxonomy): domain Eukaryota; kingdom Metazoa; phylum Chordata; class Mammalia; order Artiodactyla; family Tayassuidae; genus Catagonus; species Catagonus wagneri. Next base: position 3,840,256 of record PVHT021183653.1, on the reverse strand, counting down.
CTCTTTAGTCTTAACTGCCCTTCCAGGCAACATTAATTGGTCCTTTTAAGAGGCCATATAGTGGGTGGTTAAAATCCCTGAGTCAGTCTGCCTTGCTTAATAATGTAGCTGTAGAACTGTCTAATGTATCTGTGCCCGCAATCTGTAAAGAGGGGATGATATTTACTCTTATTGTGAGGAGTAAGTGAGTTAATGCAGGGAAAATGCTTTGAGCTGAGCCTGTACATACTAAGTACCTCATAAACATTAGCTGTTATTTGGAGTTCCCGTTGTGGCTCAGTGGTTAACGAATCTGACTAGGAACCATGAGGTTGCGGGTTCGATCCCTGGCCTTGCTCAGTGGGTTAAGCGTTGCCGGGAGCTGTGGTGTAGGTTGCAGACGCGGCTCGGATCCCGCGTTGCTGTGGCTGTGGCGTAGGCCGGCGGCTACAGCTCCTGTTAGACCCTTAGCCTGGGAACCTCCATATGCCGTAGGTGCAGCCCTAGATAAGGCAAAAAGACAAAAAAAAAAAATTAGCTGTTACTCTTCTCTTACAGACCTCTACAGTAGCATTTACCCCTTTATTACAGTTACTTTTTTTGTGTATTTTTCCCACTAGACTGGCTTCTTTGAAGGCAAGGCTTCTCTTTTAGTCACTTCTATGTCACCAGTATTTAGTACGTAGTGGCCCCTCAATAACAGTTGTTCTGTTTGGCCCACAGTAAAGCGCTGGATCCTCCTGCAGTTCAGCAGTGAGTATCTTACATCTTCTGGAAATGACTGCTTTTTGAATGTGTGGCATTGGAGGTACCAAACTGTTCGTTCAGAAATTCAATGAGCTCTCTGACCAGAAATTTCATATTCCAGTGAGGCTTTCTACATGTAGCAGGCAGAACACAGCTGATAGCCCGTGGTCTTTGCAGGAGGTTTCTCCCAGAGCGCAAGAGAACCTCTAGTGTTTTTTGCTTTCCCATTTTTCTTTTGAAATCCTGCCCCTCTTTTAATATACGTATTTTAAAACCTTTATTTTTTTATTTTTTTATTTTTTTTGTCTTTTTGTCATTTTAGGGTCGCACCTGCAGCATATGGAGGTTCCCAGGCTAGGGGCCTAACAGGAGCTGTAGCTGCTGGCCTACACCACAGCCACAGCAATGCGGGATATGAGCCGCCTCTACAACCTGCATGACAGATCACAGCAACGCCGGATCCTTAACCCACTGAGCCAGGCCAGGGATCGAATCCGCAACCTCAAGGTTTCTAGTCGGATTCGTTTCTGCTGAGCCATGACAGGAACTCCAAAACCTTTTTATTTTAAAATAATTATAGGCTCACAAGAAATTGCAGAATAGTACATAGAGTACTGTGTGCCTTTTCCCTCACTGTTGATGTCTTATATAATTGTAGTATAATACAAGATCCGTTTTTAAAACTCCATTTTGGAGAATATTCTAGTGGTAGGAAAAAAAACCTTTTTCTTTTCTCTTCTCTCCCCCCCCCCTTTAAGGGCCGTACTGGATTTGTGGAAGTGGCCAGGAATCATTTGGATTCATGTCTGTAAAACAAACATGGTAGATGATTAAGCTGGATAGTATGGTGTCTGGTCCTTAATAGGAAAAAGTTATGGCTATGTGGTATCCTAAGACTGATTTTATCTACCTTTGTGAACTGGCTTTGAAAGTAATTTCAAAAAAGGAGTTTCCAAAGATGGAATTTGTTTATAACCTCCTTAAGTAATTAAATGAGGCATGGTACTCATTTAGATGTGAATATTCTAAAGTGTTGGTCAATATTTTATAGCCATACCATTTAAATTCTCTTTTAATGCTTATATTCTTCACAGAGAATATGTTTTCATAAAATAAGCTAGTTGTTAAAATCCACAATGGATTGTGAAAGAAGAGTTTATTTTCCTCATGCTCAATTTTAAAGAAGGCAGAAGGCTTGTAAAGGAAGAGATTTTGGAAAAGAAAATTTTTTTTCTATGTTGGAACCCTCATTCATTGCTGGTGGGAATACAAAAAGGTACAGCTACTTTGGAAAACAATTTGGCAGTTTCTTAAAAAGTTAAACATAGAGTTACCATATGACCAAAGAAATTCTACTCCTGTGAATATACCCGAGAAATCTGAAACATACGTTCACGTGAAAACATGTACACAAGTGTTCATAGCAGCGTTGTTCATAACGGCAAAAAGTAGAAAGAATCTGAATGCCCATCGACTGATTAGTGGACAGACAAAATGGGGTATTTACGTGTAATGGAATATATTTCAGCCAATAAAAAGTAATGAAGTACTGATAACACAACAACATGGATGAAGCTTGAAAACATTTTGCTACGTGAAAGAAGCCAGGCACAAAAGGCCATAAATTATGTGATTCTTCTTATATGAAATGTCCAGAATAGGCAAATCTTTAGAGACAGAAAGTAGTTTAGTGATTGCCAGGAGCTCGGAGGTGAGAGGAGGGAATAGAGGGTGACTGCTGATGGGGACAGGACTTCTGTCGGGGATGATGAAAACACCCTGGAGTTAGTGACGATAGCTGCGCAGTCTTCTGAATAGACTAAAAGCCATTGAATCATATACTTTAAAAGGGTGAATTTTGTAATACGTGACCTGTATCTCAAAAGAATGTATTCCTAACTTCCTGTATTAGATTGTGTTGTGGTTTGGGGCTGTAGCTGTTTGCCTGATGTGGTGGAACATGAATATAGTTCCTTACATTTTGAGTTCCAAGTGAGGCAGAAGATTAGTGGGAGAAAGAAGTGACTTTGTCACACTTAAGCCTGGTAGCTACTCAGTGCCCTATAACCCTAGTGGGCAGAGCAGAGGTAGAAGCAGATCAAATAAGGATGGAATTACCATCTCTTAGATTCCAGACAAATATATTAACACAGAAAGAAATCAAGAAGTATTTTAAACAAAGCATGTTCTGACCTGTTAAGTTCAGTAGGCTAAAGTTCTTGCCATTCTGTCTTGAATGTATACCTCACAGATCTTGAGAAATCTGTCATATAATGAAGTATAAGGAAAGTTTTAATAAGCTTTGTATCTATAGAATTAAAAGTATTTTTATTAATTTAAAAAGTAAGTCAATTTGGTTTTCGTAAAAATGTCAAAAATGTTTTTCATCAACAACATAATTATTTCTTTCATATTTGTGTGAAAAACCTTATAGTTTTTCTCAGTGGTAATCTCTATGTTTGTGGTGTAAAAGTTGTAATCTGTACAGAAGTATACCAAGATGGTAGCCGTCTTGATCAATTCTTCTTTGGCAGACTGAGCTGTATGTATGTTTTAAAACTAAATCATATTGCCATATCTGAGTAAGACTTACCTAATGGCGTGTAACATCCATTGAAAGGTTACCTATTGGTTGTCATTTTATTGAGTTCTAATAAATGAACCGAGCTGGGTGCTTTAGAGCATTGATTTTCAAATTGGATCCATGTCTGAAGGTATCTAGGCTAGATCATTTTGAGAGTTCTCAACATCCATTTATACTGTTTCTTGAAAATGATTTGTCTGAAGACAACACTGGCATAATCCTGGCTCTCTTTTCCTACCCTCCATTTAGTTCTGACTCTGTTTATGGTTGACAGAAGAAAAAGCTATACCTTTCACTCATCTTAAATCTCATAGTTGTACGTTTCTCTGAGGTATAAAATCCTTCAGGGGAGTTCCCATTGTGGCTCAGTGTCAATGAAGCTGACTAGTATCTATGATCGAATGCGGATTTGATCCCTGGCCACGTTCAGTGGTTAAGGATCTGGCGTTGTCTTGAGCTGTGGTGCAGGTTGCAGACGCCACTCAGATCCCGAGTTGCTGTGGCTGTGGTGTAGGCCAGCAGCTGCAGCTCCAATTCGACCCCTAGCCCGGGAACTTCCATATGCTGCGGTTGCAGCCCTAAAAAAAAAGGAAATCCTCCAGGGTTCCAATGAAGGGATAGTTGAGATGCTGGTATCCAGTGTGAAACTTCCCTTTATCAAGGTATGTATTTTTCTTCATGTATCTTTTTAAGAGCTGTAGCTCCAAAAAAGGAAATTACTTTTCATGGTTACTTACCAAAATTTTTAATATATTTGCATTGTTTTCACCAATTATAGCTACTAATAACAGTAACAGGATTTCAATCCAAAATAAATACTTTAAATAAACAAAAAACAGTACTCATATTTTTGTCACAGGAAAGTATGGTAAAGGAAATTAATTATATTAAAATACTGTGGAAGAAGAAGAATAGAAATATAATTTCAAGGAGAAAAATAATATAACATTTCATAAGGAAATGATTCTCTTATAGTTTTATTTAAAAATTTTTTTTATTTTTCTCTTATCGTTTTGAAATGGAGGATAGTTGGTATCAAATTGCTCAGGTGTTTAGATTTCATTGTATGTATGTATGTATGTATGTATTTATTTTGTCTTTTTGGGGTCACACTTGTGGCATTATGGAGGTTCCCAGGCTAGGGGCCTCATTGGAGCTGTAGCCGCCAGCCTACACCACAGCCACAGCAACGCCAGATCCAAGCCGTGTCTGCGACCTACACCACAGCTCACAGCAATGCTGGATCCTTGACCCACTGAGCAAGGCCAGGGATTGAACCTGCAACTTCATGGTTCCTAGTCGGATTCGTTTCTGCTGTGCCACAATGGGAACTCCTCATCGGATGTATTTAAGTTAGTGGTGTAGCTTTTTTAATTTTTAGATGTTAGTTTTAAATTGGTTTATATTGATCTATAAAGATAAATACAGAATGATGTAAACTTTTGATAGGAGTTCCCGTCGTGGCTCAGCAGAAACGAATCTGATTAGGAGCCATGAGGTTGCGGGTTCGATCCCTGGCTTGCTTAGCGGGTTAAGGATCTGGCATTGCCGTGAGCTGTGGTGTAGGTCGCAGACGCGGCTCGGATCCCACGTTGCTGAGGCTGTGGTGTAGGCCAGTGGCTGTAACTCCTCTTGGACCCCTAGCCTGGGAACCTCCACATGTGTGGGTGCGGCCCTAAAAAAAAAATAAATGGCAAAAGGTAAACTTTTGATAAAAATTTTTCAATATCAACTTAAAAACATTCAAGTTGAAATGAAAAATATGTTTCTCCCCCTCCCCTCAGCTTTATTTTAGGGGATATACGAGCAAAACTTTTTGAAGATAATGCTCCGAAAAATAGATTAAGAAGAAACCATTTCTGCCCTCAGGAAGCCTTGTTGCTGAATGATGGAGTATGCACATACACACATCATTTGGCTTAAATAAAGCCTTTATTCAGTTGTGTTTTGCTGCTTGTTTAACATGGTCATTGTGCCTCGGAGTTGCATCACGCTTGATAAAATGAGCCTCGAAGGGTGATTTAGCTCATACGTGCTCTGCTTCCATACAGGCTGTTGTGCAGAACACAGAGAGACTCTATCTTTTCGCACACAGATGGGCAGGAGAAGGGCCCACTGCAGTGAGCACTGATGAATGGTCGGGCTGTCTCTCAGTTGTCTAGTTCCCAAGGGTCGTAAAGAACATGAGACTAGAGTCAGGAGACTCCAGTCCTTGTCTTGACTCTCCCCTAGGCCATGTGACCTTGGACACGTCACCTAACACACTGAACCTTGTATAAAAAGAGTTTAAATCGGATGATTATCTCTGAAATTAGAATCCATCAGTTTAATCTGTACAATTTTACACAGTGCCTTAGTTTTAGAAGCAATATCTGTAGCAAACCTTAAGAAATAGATGCCAAAATAATGGAGCTGACTGATTCCTTCCTTCAGTGCGTAGAGAAGATTAGCCTGCTGCTTGTTATTTATCTGAAGGGTTGTTAAGACAATCTGTTGTACAGCCTGTCAGAGTGTCGTGGGTCTCACCACTGCTCTTTATTTAGGGGGAAAAAAGGGAGAATTTCCCCTACTTTTTCGAGAATTAAAACAAATTCTATGCAGGATTAGTCACTGAGAATCCCAGTGTTAGCTTCATGCCGGTGCCTTTGGTGGAAGCCATATTTTTGTAATATTCTAGCAGAATGTTAAATGGATTACGGATTGCAGACAGTTCCAGGCATGCTCTTTATAGGTCGGAGGTGGAAACCAGTAGAGCAGTTACTGTTCACTCTCGTCAGGGACTGGCCTCTTGGGTTCTGTGTGGAACCAACATGGAACTCTGGAACACTTCCATTAGAATGGCTTTCCTGGGGGCTCACGTTCTGAAACCGATACCCTGTAGCACAAGAATAAGCACAGACTGGTACGGAGTTCGGAGGCTGTGGGGGGATGTGCCCTGTGCAGCTCTCATTCTCCCAAGTTCATTGGCCGGTGAACAGAGAGTTTTTTTCCCCGCCAGTAAGCAGGTATTTGGTTAAATATTGACAAATCCTCCCTAAACAGCTTTCGGAATAGAAAACTCTGTTTCTGTTTTGAGCTTTCAGAGGCTATGAAGAGTCATGAAGTGTGCAGAATTAACTTGTGTTAGTTTAACATATATAAATATTATCTGTTTAACTCCTGTCTTTATCTCTTATATTGTTCTTGAACATGGTCTCCATTGTTTGTGTTCAGGAAAGATAATTGAATAAGTTCTTATGGCTGATTTGCAGATGTTATCGCCTGTCGTTTATTAGCCTCAGTACTGGCTAGTTTGACTGATTTGCCTTGGTTGGGTAGATATTTAGATTGAATGCTTCAAGTTTTTAGGGTTTGCCTTTTTTTCCTCTCTTTTAGCCCTGCATGTGTGTATATGGAAGTTCCCAGGCTGGGGTTGAATCAGAGCTGCAGCTGCCAGCCTGCACCACAGCCACAACAACACAGGATCCTAGCTGCATCTGTGACCTGCACCACAGCTCACGGTAACATAGGATCCTTAACCCACTGAGCAAGGCTAGGGATTGAACCCTCATCATCAGGGATACTAGCTGGGTTCATTACTGCTTAGCCATGATGGGAACTCCACCTTTTTTTTGGCAGCACACAACGTTGGGTGAAGAGGTCTGTCTTTAAAGTGACCAGGCTCGGTGCCTCGGTGCCTTTTGATGCTGAGGAGGGAGACAGTGTTACTTGGCAGAATATATTGTGTTTTATATCATCAGATCTCTTAAGTCAGCAGTTTACTTTTCATTTAGTAGTATGTCTTGGCTTGCCTGAATGAGTCATAATTAAAATATAGTCACTGGACTCATAATCTTGTCCAAACAGGAATTATAGTATAGAGATATACTCTTCCTTCCCATGTGCAGAATTAGAACGATACAGGTCTGCTCGATTACTGAGATAGGTTTTTATAAATACTAAATTATTTTGGAAGAATTTTATTTTTTTTGCCTTTTTTTAGGGCCGCACCTGCGGCATGTGGAGGTTCCCAGGCTAGGGGTCTAATCGGAGCTGTAGCCACTGGCCTACACCACAGCCACAGCAACGCAGGATCTGAGCCGCGTCTGCAACCTACACCACAGCTCACGGCAACGCCGGATCGTTAACCCACTGAACAAGGGCAGGGATCGAACCCGCAACCTCATGGTTCCTAGTCGGATTCGTTAACCACTGCGCCATGACGGGAACTCCTATTTTGGAAGAATTTTAATAGGCTTCTTTGTCACCTACCCCAGAGAAAAAATTTTGGAAAGTGAAAATAAACAGAAAAGCAAGTAAAAACACTGATGATTCAAATTGAGTCCGAAAATCTCTTTCATCTACTCAAATTTTTATATTTATTATATAAGAATGATTACTTGATTTCCTTTGAAAAGATTCAAGGAATAGAACAGTTTTAAAAAGTTTTTTTTTTTTTTGTCTTTTTTGTCATTTCAGGGCTGCACCCGCGGCATATGGAGGTTCCCAGGCTAGGGGTCTAATTAGAGCTGCAGCTGCTGGCCTCTGCCATAGCCACAGCAGTGCCAGATCTGAGCCGCGTCTGCGACCTACACCACAGCTCATGGCAGTGCCAGATCCTTAACCCGCTGAGCAAGTCCAGGGATTGAACCCGCAACCTCATGGTTCCTAGTCGGATTTGTTTCCACCGCGCCACGACAGGAAGTCCCGGTTTTAAAAAAGTTTTGATGCTCCTTTGTTCATTGATAGCAACATTGTCAAGAACACCAGCTCAGGGCCTGTAGCTTCTGATCCATGTCAGTAAATAATATTGCTAAGATTTGCTATGGCCATTTAACATAGGTATTGTATGGAGCTAGAACTAGGCTGGGCAGTAGCCTTCAAGTCAGTAAACACAAGTTACGAAGTTATGGGAGTTTCCTGGTTGCTCAGTGGTTTAGGATCTGGCATTGTCACTTAAGCAGCTTTGGTTGCTGCTATGGTGCGGATTCCACCCTTGGCCCAGGAATTTTTGCAGGCGCAAGTCAGCCAAAAAGAAAAAAAAAGTTATATACCAGTCACTGCATTAAATACTGAAGACACAAAGGTGAATGAAGTATTATTTATCCTGGATTTTGTTCAACAGAGGATTTGAAGTGCTGACCGGAAGTAAATATAATGATACTGTAAATTATAATTTAAGTTCCAAACCAGGGAAAGTAGGAATTAGATTTGGAGGCCAAAATATGGTTGAAAATTAAGACATGGGCCCTGTGACTGAGAAGCTCAGTTTAGTATTCATCCCAGTAGCAGCATGAGACAGAAGCTCAGCTTTGTTTTTGTTCAAGCTGTGTTAGGGCAGGACTAGTATATTTAGCAGAACTATGAAGAATTCAGGCTTTGGGGGGGAACTCCCACAAAAATGTCATCTGGAGTTGGTTTTATAAGTGGTAGTGTTTTTACTGCTTAGTTATTGAATATCAGATGGATTTCAGTATTAAGATTATATTTAAACTTCACCATGTTGGGGGAACAGTTTCAGGTGCCTAGACTGAGGTGCTGAGGACTGAAGTTTCACTCTATTGTTATATGGTAATGGGTTTTTGTCTGCATTATAAAGATGGATTTAATATTGTGATGGAAAAAGTAGAAGTGAATTGCAGTTTAGAAATTGCTCTCTCTCCCTTTTATTTCTTCCTTCCTTTCTTTCTTTTTTTTTAAGTAAACTTTCTCTTAGTTTCTGAAGTTGTTTCTTGGCATCTTGATGGGGCAGGATGTGATGTTTTTTGCTGAATCAAAAACTACTACTGTTTCTCTGGTTTCACAGCTTAAAGAAACTCCGATCAAGTAGTTTGTAATTTGAATATAGAGTCTGTTTTGGGGACTCTTGTGGGCACATTTTGGTTTTAAAAGGGAAAAAATGATTTACTGTTCTAAAGGGATGTATAAACACAGCTTTGACAGTAGCTTTAGTTTTCATTGGTTCAACAGATATCATTGTTGCACAATACATAATCTTCCACTATGGTAACTAATGAGTTACAAAACTGCATAATTACACCAACAGTTAGTTTCCTTATAGAATTTGGTGGCTACTAAGTAAACAGTTGTTTTTTTTAAACTTAATTAGCTTAGTTTTGTTCCATCATGAATGAGTCTTATATTTTACTTCATGCTGTTGCACTCTACATTTTTCGTTGAACAGAGACAGATATTGATTATTTTAAAGTGTATGCTCTTGAAGCATTTTTGCCATTTGACTCTCCTTAATTAACAATGGATAACCATATTTATGTGAAATCAAACTCAGGAAGAAATTGTAATGAAATACATACTTATTGAAAACATTCATTTAGAGTGGAGGAAAACCTTCTGGAAGGTAAAATATTTCAGGGTTGTTTTGAAGTTTATCCTCATTGTTTTTATTCATCCTTATGTGTGTTAACTGTACAAACGTTCCTGGTTGTGGTACTGATCATTTGGGAAGGGCCTCTGTTGTGTCTCAGGCACTTCTGAGGCAGGAACTGACTTTTAAAACCCAGACTCATGTAGATGTGCAGCAAGACGCCCTCCAGCCTGCAAGACCATCCGCGCTTCTCTTCTAACCTGTAAGTTGTGTTTGCTCTGTATTTCACATTTCAGCCCATAGAATCTAAAGAAAGCAAAAGGGAGCTAAAGAGCCTGTCTGTCACTCAGTTTCACTTTCAGGAGATTGGAAATAGCTGTTGAGAGTACTGTGGGTTTAGTCAAAAGGAGGGCTTTAGTGGCTGGGCAGTGTCTGCCAGGGTCAGAATGGGGAAGCTGTACCATGTACGCCTCCTGTCTGTCATCCGCTGTCACCCTTATCGTACACATTCTGTGATCATAATGGGAGCCTAAAGGCTCAAGACAATAATTTCAGCAGGGGTCTGGGAGAAATAAAGAGGACAGGTGTATTGGACAAGAGTGGGCCAGTAAAGGGAAAATCCCATATAAATTGGAAACAAAAAGATTTAAAAGATTTGAGAGTGGGATAAAGAAAGAGGCTCTCCTACTTTTTTTTTGGAAAGGAAAATATATCTGTGAAAATTTTGGGCCACTCCGGGCAAGGAAATTAGAAGTTAATTCAAGTAGTATTTTTGTTGGAGTGTAGTCTTAGAATTTTTGTTGTTCTCAGGTGGGAAAAAAAATTTCATACTCATAGTATTCCTCTTAGGGTAAAACAAAATAAGGGAGGAGTTCCCTGATGGCTCAGTGGGTTAAGGATCTAGCATTGTCACTGCTGCAGGTCAGGTCACTGCTGTGGCAAGGGTTTGATCCCTGGCCCAGGAATTTCTGCATGTTACAGGTGTGGCCAAAAGAAAAGAAAAGAAAAAAAAAGGGGGAGACTCCCAGAGTAGTCTGTGATCTTAGAAGAGTTAAAAAAAAAATGATTCTAGGGCTGCAAGCTATCTCCTTTCTCTTCTCACGTTAGCACACCTCATTTCCCCAGATATTTAGTATCAAAGTTTTGGAAAATGAGTTCTGAAGAACACTGGTGTTACTCATTACTTAAAATATCTGTTCTAGAAGGAAAAGAATCGTTAGGTGGTTTGGGGACTGGTAGGGGTCCACAACAAAATAATAAAATAGTGAACAAATGTAGTTAGTTTCTTTACTATAGGCCATTTGAGACCTGTTTTTAAAATTTTTATTTTCATTTTTTAAAAGTTTTATTGGAGTATATAGTTAGCTTACAATGTTGTGTTAGTTTCAGGTGTACAGCAAAGTAATTCAGTTATACATATACATGTATCTGTTCTTTTTCAGATATTTTCCCATATAGGTTATTACAGAATATGGAATAGATTTCCCTGTGCTATACATACAGTAGGTCGTTGTTAGTGATCTGTTTTACATATGGTAATAGTTGTATGTTACTCCCAACCTCCTAATTACCCCCCCATTTCTCCTTTGGTAGTCTTAAGTTTGGTTTCTAAATTTTAGAGTCTGTGTTTCCTAAGTTCTTTTGTATTTTTTAAAAATTAAATTCTACATATCAGTGATCTCGTAAGGTATTTGTCTTTCTCTGTATGACTGACTTGGTATGATAATTTCTAGGTCTATCCATGTAATTGCAAATGGCATTGTTTTGTTCTGTTTCATGGCCGAATAATATTATATTGTATATATATACTACATCTTCTTTATCCAGTTCTCTGTTGATGGACATTTAGGTTGCTTCCAGGTCTTGACTGTTGTAAATAGTGCTGCAGTGAACGTGGGGCGTGCACATATCTTTTCGAATTATGATTTTCTCTGGATATTTGCACAGTGGGATTGCTGGATCATACGGTAGTTCTATATTTAGTTTTTTAAGTAACCTCCATGCTGTTCTCCATAGTGGTTGCACCAGCTTACATTTACACCAGCAGTGTGGGCAGGTTCTCTTGTCTCCATATCCTCGATCATTTCTTGGTTGTAGACTTTTTGATGATGGCCATTCTGAATGGTATGAGATTGTGATTTGATGTTGAGCATCTTTTCACATGCTTTTTGGCTATCTGTCTGTCTTCTTTGGATGAGAGCTTTTAAAATACCAGTGTGCTTTGTGAATCTCTGAAGCAACACCCCACTGGAGTGTGGGTGGAGCATGTAGCTTTTCTTAAATTTAGTTGACCACAGTACAGTGTGAGAAAAGCGGGTATACATAATTGTATTACCTGTAAGCCTGGGTTTCTACATTCCTATGACTTGCTTTGCTATTCTACCCCATCTTTGGCTCCCCCCAGATTGGGTAAATTCTCTGCTCTATCATTTCTATATGTTTATCCACTTGGGGAGGATATTAACACTACTTTACATTTAAAAATATGCTATAAGGAGTTATGCTGTGGCGCAGTGGGTTAATGATCCAGCTTGTCTGTGTGGTTCGATTCCCCGTCCAGCACAGTGGGTTAAGGATCCAGTGTTGCTGCAGCAGTGGTTGGATCCCTGGCCTGGGAACTTCCATATGCCGTGGGTGTGGCCAAAAATTAAAAATTAAAAAATATGATATAATAGTATTTATCTGTACTCCTTATTTGAACTTTTAGGTTTCTTGATAATTGGACCCCAGTCTTACCTACATTTTCAGGTTTATTCACCACTACTCTTCCATGATACGTCTTCACTGGAGCTCATTTTCTTTACTATTCCTTGATTATATTTGGTACTTGGAGTATTCTCTACCTTCTTATTATGGTCTAGCTGAATTGCTACCTGTTCCTCAAGACCTCCCCTGATCCCTTTAGCTAGAAGTAATCCTTCCTCAGGACATCTATAGATTTATTTACTAACACTTGTAGTAATATTTACAGATTGATTTGTTAGGTTATTTATTCACGTGTCTTAGATTGCAAGCTCGAGAAGGGAGGGCAGACCATGCGATGTCACCCATAGCTCCTACTTAGCTGTCCCCTCCCCACAGTAATAATACAGGCTAAGGTTTATTGTTTACCAAGTGCCAGGCGCTGTTCTCATCTGTTCTGTGATTAACTTTACTACAGTCCTATAGGTATCCCCATTTTATAGGTGAGGAAACTAAGGGAGTGAGAGGTAGTGTAAATTACACTAAGTCACACCGAATATTTAAGTTAGTGTTGAAGCCAGGGTTTAACCTAAACAGTCTCATGTTGTTAATCATACACAGCACTGCCTCCTATAGTAGGTGCTCAGTGAGTGTTGGATGAATGAGTGAAGGAGCAAGGGAGGTCTTGGAAAAGAGGCCCATCAGTTGTGTTTCAAGGTTGTTAGGTACTTTCCTTTTCATCTTTTCGAAGTTGACATTTATCTAGCCATGTAAGAAGTTCTAAATGACTAAGAACAGTAGCAAGAGTTCGGGTGGGGAGAGGGCGTGATAGAGATGAGTGTGTGGGGACTTGCAGGACCTTGTGAATAGCCCAGAAGATTTGCTGCCGGGCTAGAAACTGCTGCTGTCCTTGGGGAGAGACGGTGGTGAGTCCAGGTGCGGGAGTCTGAGGACTTGGATGGGGGTTCAGCGTCCTCAGTTATTAGCAGTTTAGCAAGTTTCTTAACTCTTCTAAACCTTGGTTTTTTTTTTTTTCCTCCGTAAATTAACAGTAACTGCTTCATTAGTGTCTTTGTGAGAATTAAATAATCACAGAAAGCACTTAGCGTGGTACTTAGTACACAGTGAGTGCTCAGCTGATGTTCCTTGTAGAACAGGAGGTTTTACTTAATGTAAAACTCGCTGCTTATCTCTTAAAAAATGCCCTTTGAACTTAGACCTTTGCATTTTGATCAGAGTATTAAGTAGATCTGTTTTTTATGATTTTTCCTTTTTTTTTCTCCTCCTCTACCTCACATATTTTCTAATTTGGGACAGATGTTAGTTGAACATTCAGATTACTTATTCTCTATTTCATGGCAGATAGAGTGAGCATTAGATTAAGAGCTCAAAGCCCTAGGTTCCAGCATTTTTCTTATTTAGTCAGTTCAGTTTCTGTAGGTAATGTTGGCTGTGTTACTCAGCCATTGAACAGAGATTTCTTTCAGTGATTTTCATTGCCTCTTTTGATGAAATCTCATGTGTTACCATGTTTTGGAGTATTTTGAAATAAGTACACAATTGCCTTATTTTTATTTTTATTTTATTTTATTTTTTTAAGAGTATTTTGTGTCTTTTTTTTTTTTTGTCCTTTTTATGGCCACACCCGCAGCATATGGAGGTTCCCAGGCTAGGGGTCTAATCAGAGCTGTAGCCTCGAGCTTATGCCACAGCCACAGCAATGCGGGATCCGAGCCGCGTCTGCGACCTACACCACAGCTCACGGCAACGCCGGATCCTTAACCCACTGAGCAAGGCCAGGGATCGAACCCGCAACCTCATGGTTCCTAGTTGGATTCGTTAACCACTGCGCCACGACGGGAACTCCGCCATATTTTTAAATAAATACAAATTATCAAAATTAAACTGTTATCTGATAAGAGGAAACGTTCCTATTTATGATATGCAGTAAGAATCCCTGTGTATGTTGCACCTACAAACATCGAACATTAATGGCAAACTTGCCTTAAACTGCGCTTGTTCTGAATATTTTCTCATTTTTGAGCTTTATTTTTGGTGTTTGGAATATGAAGACAGTATCTTTTTATCACATAAAGTTCCTTTTATTAATTATGCCCTTTTTTTTTTTGTCCTTTTAGGGCTGCACCTGCGGCATATGGAGGTTCCCAGGCTGGGGGTGGAATCGGAGCTACAGCTACACCGCAGCCTACAGCGTACACTACAGCCTACAGCTTACACCACAGCCACAGCAACATAGTACCTGAGCTGAATCTTGGACCTACACCACAGATCACGGCAACGCCAGATCCTTAACCCACTGAGCAAGGCCAGGGATCCAATCCTCATCCTCATGGATACTAGTCGTGTTCCTTAACCGCTGAGCCACGATGGGAACTCTATGCTTTTTCTTTTCTTTTTTTTTTTTTTTTGCCTTATCTAGGGCCACACCCGCGGCATATGGAGGTTCCCAGGCTAGGGTCTAACAGGAGCTGTAGCTGCCGGCCTTCACCACAGCCACAGCAACACGGGATCCGAGCCACGTCTGTGACCTATACCACTGCTCACGGCAGCGCCGGATCCTTAACCCACTGAGCAAGGCCAGGGATCGAACCCGCAAACTCATGGTTCCTAGTCGGATTCGTTAGCCACTAAGCCACGACGGGAACTCCCTATGCTTTTTCTTTTAAATTGCACCCTCATAAGTCAGATTCCCACCTTCCTGTGCTAAAAATTGCTGTGATCTCCATGTAGAACCAGGGTGATTCTGATCTGAGAGATCCTGCTTGAATGTGTGGGATAGGTATTTCAAAGAATCTTAGCTTTGATTCATTATATGGGGAAGAAATATGAGGTTATTAGCAAAGATAGGAGGAGTGGGGAATCATTGCCAATAAAGAATCTTGTAGTAATTTATTCTAGACTGGAGCCAGGGGTGTGTTGATGTGGCTGTAAATTATTAAAATTGGTATTCTGTGAAGTTTTCTTTGAGTGGTTCTTTGTTTAGTTGAGCAGGTTCAGATGAGGCTGAGAAAACAGGAAGATTGTGCTTGGAAGGGGTAAAGGTTGTCTTTAGACCAAGCCAGGTTAATAATCTTATGAGAGTCCCCAGGCAGGATGTTTCTGTTTTTAAAAATATTGTCTGATGTGTAAATGCATGTATCTCATGTAAATTATTCTGGCTAAGGTTTCTGCTTTCTTTTGATTCAGAAATAAGACAGAACACACAACAAAAAAGAAATCATAAAACTTTTTAGAACTTAAGTGGTTTGATTACTTGATGCATTCAGCATTTGAAAACCCATGTGAAAACAGGGGAAAGTTATTTAGCATAGGAATTAACTTGTTCCTTGGCAGGGAAACCAGGCAGCCTTTGAATCACTGGCGCTGTGGTGGTTCTGCTGTTTTGCGTGCATTTTTTTTTTTTTTTTTTTGCTTTTGCTTTGATTGTCATCTCTTTTACAATTTCTGCCTTGGAAGATGTCTCTTTATCTAGGGCAATTACCCTACTGGCACAAGAGGCAAGTTCAAAGCAAGCGGTTTTGTTTAACCAGGTCTTCACTTACAGCAGAGTCACCGAGATTCATTTTGCCTGGGTTAGGTCTTTTTTGTTGTTGTTTTTGTTCATTTTTTTAAAGTTTCATTGAACTGTAGTTGATATACAATGTTGTGATAATTTCTTCTGTGTAACACAGGGATTCAGTTATACATATAAACACATCCATTCTTTAGTTTAGGTCCTGAGGCTTCTTGTTTTATTATTTGGGAGTGGCAGGAACCTGGAAATCAGTTACATTTCTTTTCCATCCTTATCCACATTAGTTGCTTAAGGCTGATAAAAAGTGCCCACATCCTTCCAGTGTATTCACCTGGACAGGAGAACAGACACAGTGCCTAATGCCCTTCCTCATCCCAAGAGCTTCTGCCCATTACCTCGCTTCAGAGCTTCTCAGCCTTAGGGAAGCTCTCTCAGTTTGTTCTGGCCCAGGTGATCCATTCCCTCCTTTGAACTCAGATAGCCTAATTGTCTCTGAGTCATGTGGCAGTTATCTTGTTTGGCTTTGTGTTATCTCTTGTAGTTGACGTTTATTATTAATGTTAAGCTGCAAGGGTTGTTGTTAATTTATCATCCCCTATACATTGTATAGTGACTCTTGGTTTTTCCCTGGATTTACATTTGGAAAGACAAAATAAGTGACATACAGTTCTTAGCCATGAGGGCAATTAAAAAGAAAAAAAAGCAAATGTTTAAAATCAAGATCTTGCATGGCTAGTGAATGTTGTATAAAACACCTTTTGATTTTTCCCAACCCGCTCTGTAACGTTTGAAATGAGTGACCCGGCTGATACGGTGCTCTGAGTTTCTTTTAAGGGCTTTATTTCTTGATGAATTGGGAGTTTCAAATTTAAAAGGAATCCAGTGATTGGAGTTGAGTAAGTTTGTTGGCTAATTTAAATGTTCATTGTGTGTTTGAAAATATCAGTGTCATTTAAAAAAAAAATCCTCATTGCCTGCCTTTTTTATTCATCCAAAATTTTAAAAGAGATATTTTGTTTCGTATGTTCAGATTTTGTCTTAATATTATCACTGACATTATTTGCAAGTGTAAAGCTTGGTAGCATTACCATCTTGTGCAGTAAAATAAAATATTAGCAGGTTATACCAGCAGGCGCAGCAGTGTTGTAGTTGAGGGATACTAAAGGAGCTTCTTGGTAACAGAAAATAAAGGCAAGGTTTTGCGTGGGTGGGGGGGTGGAGAGCGCTTTATTAGAACTATTTATAATAGCACTTGCTTTTAGATAGCTAATAAATTTCACAAATAAAACTCATTATATTGTCACAAATAACTCTGTGAAGTCTGAAATTTAAAGACCAGGCCTTAATAAATTGATAATTTAAGTCATGCTGGCATCTTCTTAACAGCTGGTACTTATCTGTGTCGCATGCCATTCTTTTTTAAACTGCATTTAGGTAATAGCTTTTTATAAGAGCCACTACTTCTGCTGTTTTTCCCTTCATTGTTTTATTACCATTAGTACATATCTCATGATGTTTTAACCGATTTTTTTTTTTTTTTGTCTTTTGTCCTTTTAGGGGCTGCACCCGAGGCATATGGAGGTTCCCAGGCTAGGGATCTAATCCGAGCTGTAGCTGCCATCCTACGCCACAGCCACAGCAATGCGGGATCTGAGCCGCGTCTGCAACCTACAGCACAGCTCATGGCAATGCCGGATCCTTAACCCGCTGAGCGAGGCCAGGGATCAAACCCACAACCTCATGGTTCCTATTTGGATTCGTTAACCAGCGAGCCATGACGGGAACTTCTTTTTTTTTTTTTAATTATTTTTATTTTTTTTAACCGATTATTTGAAGGCATAGTAAGAAGTTATCTAACTATTACTTAATTTTTTCTCCGCTTTTTCATTTTTACTTGCTTGAACATATCATTTTAAAAAATTGAGATTTCCAACATTCATGTCCCTGTCTAGTTAAAGTGTAAAGATTTCACACAATTTTAGTCTTTGAATTACTCGAGTATTGTAGATGCTTTTCTCTGGTCTCTTGTTTGCAAGTAATGGTTATAATTATGTCTGAACATTGGTGTATTCATCTGATAATACACTTGCTTACACTACTAAGTAGGATTTAATAAGCTTTTCCTCCAGATTGTGTACTAGTTACTCATGTTCTGTGTAATAACCTATCTTGAACAATACTGTGGTATTTTCATTGTTAGATTTAAAATTTCTTTGAATACTTCTGCCTCCCCTTAAGCTTTCTTTTATGCTTACTCTCCCCATGTCCCCCTCCCCCCAGGGTCATAAGTTGGCAGGGATGATAAATCTGTTTTGTAAGATGTAACATCATTAAACGTATCAAGGAGCTGAGATTTTTTTTTCTTGCTGTAAAAGGTGACCTCCAGTGACAAATAGCTACTACTGTCTTCATTGATATAAGATTCTTTCATTTCACATGCTGTTATCATTGTGCTTGATAATGGTTGAAGAATTGGTTTCTTAATACTAATTGTTAATTTGCTTTGAGCCTGATCATTGTTATTATATCTATTCTTAGATGGTTTTCTTAAATCTCAAAAGTTTAATATTTTGATATGGTTTTGGTATGGTTCATTGAAATTGTTTATTAATCATTTTACCTTACTGCAAACATTAAGTTATTGAAGAAGTGTTGAAAGCTTATCATAATGTCCTCATAAGTATAAAAGTAGGCCAAGACGGACCCAGACCTTCATGTTACAGGTTCACTTATTTTGTGACAGTTACGCTATGTCATTTAGAGCATGTGCTGAGACAGTGTTGCCTGACACTTAATGGAGTGCAGCATATGTTTGCTTGTATGTAAGTGGATTTATACAGTCCTGAGTAAGAAGAAGAAAAACAACAACAAACATCAGTGCACAACTACAGTCTTCCAATCAAGGACATATTTTAAAGAATTTCCCATTCAGCAAATGGGCAGAAATGGCTGGAGAAGCTTTATTTTGAGTCTTGCATGAAAGCAAGTTAACCTTGTAGGTGAAATTGCCTGGAGCTTGTCTCTATGAAATTTGGCATGTAATACATCTATGTACATCTTTGTTATTGAAGTCTTAAAAATAGTTGCAATTTGGAGTTCCCTTGTGGCTCAGTGGGTTTAGGATCTGGCATTGTCACTGCACTGGCTCAGGTTGCTATGGTGGCGTGGGTTTGATCCCCGGCCTGGGAACTTCTGCATGCCGTGGGGTTGTGGCAAAAAGAAAAAAGAATAGTTATAGTTTATTTAATAAATGAAAGTAACATAAATTTGCTGAAGTGCTAATGTTTTTTTGGACATAATTTGACAGTCACTGTCCTTAGGTAATTAATTCTAAGCCTAGTCATTATCTAAATTTAGGAAGCATAGAGTCTTCACTAATGAGGCAGAATTTCTGTCCTGAGTTAACTTGACTTAAAATGTATTTGTGTTGAGAAAAGTTGCATTTTCATTATCAGCCAGAGCAAGGGTTTTGGTTGTACAGATTTAATTAATTATTTAAGAATGACTAAAGAGATGAATTCTTTAAACTTGTGCTTTATTTCTCATCCCAAGAAAAAAGATTCTGTCTTGTAAACCAGCATTAAAGGACATTGGTAAAAATGCATGGCTGCACACAGCAATAATGGGCATGGATAGGAACTGTCTTTGTCTTAGCATCTGTATCAAGAGTTTGATTATCACCTAAGGTTGTTGTGTTGAAGTCCATCCAGTGGGTCAGTCTAAGTGGTGTTGGCACAGGAACTTCTTCCTGTTTAGGTATAGGATTTTAATTTATCTATAGGACTAAGGATTTTCTTTATCATCTGAAGAATTAAAAGTATTCATCAGTTATGATGAAAGATTGCTTTATGAGTAAGTGATATCTCAGTTATGTATTTATTGGTGTGTGAAAAGTATGGAATATATAATCATTAAAAGTCCCTTCATAAGCCTTGAAATATCCATTTTATATGTTAATGCTTCTTTTATTATTATCAGTGGTAAGATATTCCATATAGTGAATGCTACTGGTAAGTGAATCTTAATTGTGTACTTTGTGGTTTAAAAAAAATATGTGGGAGTTTCCCTTGTGGCTCAGCAGAAACCAATCTGACTAGTATCCTTGAGGACACAGGTTTGATCCTTGGCCTTTGCTCAGTGGGTTAAGGATCTGGCATCGCTGTGAGTTGCTGTGTAGGTCGCAGACTTGCCTCGGATCCTGTGTTCCTGTAGCTGTTGCGTAGGCTGGCAGCTGCAGCTCTGGGAACTTCCATATATCTTGGATGAGGGCCTAAAAAGACAAAAAATAAATGTGGATTATAGCCCCAAATTTGAAACAATCAACAGATAAATAAGTGGTGACACGTTCATACAAAGACTCTTTTATGATTTCAGTAAAATAAGTTTAAAAAGATGAACTTGAAATGAATCTCAAAAACATATGTTGAATAAAAGAATTCAGACATGAAAGGCTACCTGCTATGTGATTCCATTTATCTGAACAGTAGAACAGGTAAAAGTAAGTGATCGTTATGATATAGCGGTTGTCTCTGGGTGGATGGGTGGAATTAACTAGAAAAGAGTAAGATGGCCTTTTTTGGAGGAGATATCTTAGATCTTGAAAGGAGTGATAGTTACCTGGATGTATACATTTGTCAAAACTCATAAAATGCCACACTAATATGTGTGTGTTGTTGTGTATAATTATACCGCAATAAAAACCATTTTTTTGTTTTTGTTTTTTGGCTGCGGGCATGTGCAGTGGCTTGACGAGGGATCTCAGTTCCCAGACCAGGGATTGAACCTAGGGCACAGTGATGAAGTGCCGAGTCCTCCCACCTGGAATAGAACTCCTTCAGATGTGAATAATGGTGGTGGTGTCAGCAGCAGTAATAGAAATGACTTACAGCCGCCGAGTTCTTAATGCTAGACAGCAACCCCGTGAGCTATATTTTATTAGCTCCATTTTACATACAAGGAAACTGGGTCTTAGAGCACGTAAGTAACTTGTTTGCGGCCACAGAACCAGAACATGCTTCAATCTGAAGATCTGTTTGATTCGTGAGCTTAATTGTGACACTCTGCTGAGTATGTGTATTTTTAGTGTATTTGATATTTTTTTATTTTTTTAGAATAGAATGTGTAAGTTAAATTTATTTGATGACTTAGGGTTATCACTATGAATATTATTTTTTGAGTCGAAGTGTATAGGACTCTTTCCCATGAATTGAATGAACTAAATGTTTCGTTAAATTCTGTTTTGTAATACTTTTGTCTCTTCCCTCTCTGCTATTCTAACGGATTTTTTTCTTCCGCAGTTCCCCTTTCTGCTTTTTTCCCCTTTTAATATCCTGTGGGCTGGAAAGGAAATATAAAGATGATTTTTACATAAAATATGATTTTCATAAGGACCCAAGACTCTTCTCTTCAACATATGCGTGAGCTTTGGTTGCCTGAATATTTAGGGTTTTTTTGGCTGCTCGTAGCCATGTTTCCCTGACCCTTCTCCTCTTCTGAATTTACCGTCTGGGTTTTGGTTGTGTTCCCATTAGAAGCAGGTGAAACTAGGGGCGTGGAAACAGCCTTTTGTGTGTGATAACTAACTGCTAGTACTTAAGAATTAGGCCCATTGTTTATTTAGCAGATTAATGTGGGTCAGTCAGTTCTAGGCCTTGAAGAAATCAAACTATAAGAAACAATTCCCAAATACTGGAGTTGGAGTGGGAACTTGTAACTTCCATTCTTCTTGAAGTGACCAATATTATTTGCTTTCGGCTGTTTTTACCATATACTGGATGAGTGCTTTTATTATAAAGAAACAGTTCTGGAGTTCCTGTCGCGGCTCAGTGGTTAACGAACCCCACTAGTATCCATGAGGATGTGGGTTCGATCTCTGGCCTTGCTCAGTGGGTTAAGGATACAGCATTGCCAAGAGCTGTGGTGTAGGTTGCAGATGCGGCTCGGATCTGGCATTGCTGTGACTATGGTGTAGGCCAGTAGCTGTAGCTCCGATTCAACCCCTAGCCTGGGAATTTCCATATGCTTTGAGTGCAGGCCTAAGAAGACAAAAACACCAAAAAAAAAAAAGAGAGAGAGAGAGAGGGACAGTTCTGTGTTACTAGCCTGAAAATAAAATCTTGGCGGTCACGTCATGGCTCAGTGGTTAACGAACTCGACCAGCATCCATGAGAACACCAGTTTGATCCCTGGCCTTGCTCAGTGGGTTAAGGATCCGGCGTTGCCGTGAGCTGCGGTGTAGGCCGGCGGCTGCAGCTCTGATTGGACCCCTAGCCTGGGAACCTCTATATGCTGCGAGGGGCAGCCCTAAAGAGATAAAAAGATCAAAAAAAGAAAAGAAAATCTTTGAAAAATGCTTTAATTTGCGGCTTAGCCTGACTTCCAGCATCAACTATAGCTATAAGTTTTCCATGGAAGACCTGACTTTGTTTTTTTTTTTGTTTTTTTTTTTTAATAATGTAAGAATAGAAACTTTACTAAGTGGAAGACCTGACTTTGTATGCATTTATTATTTAATTTTATAGCGTGTCTGTACACACTCACTTCCTGAATAGAGTGCTTATTTTGAGCCTTCATGAGTGAGAATATTTTAAGTACTTCAGACTATTAATAGAATATTGGTCAACAGAAAGATTCCAAAGGAATCTACAGAAAGTAGACAAGTAATTTTTATTATTATTTTTGCTCCCTCTTAAGTTTTTAGTTGTTATATTTTGAAAGAGTTATTTCTCCATTTTCATCTAGTGTCCTCCTACCAATGTGAAAAAGCCCATTTTTCCTGTTTGGGTGAGATATTTGAGAAGTGGGAAACAAAGTGTATTTCTCTGCAGGTTGTAAATATAATATCCATCTTTTTTTTTTTTTTTTTGGCTGCCCTACGGCATATGGAGCTCGTAAGCCAGGGATCAGATCCAAGCTGCAGCTGTGGCAATGCCGGATCCTTAACCCACTGAGCTGGGCTGGGGATTGAACCCACATCCCCGCACCTCCAAGATGCTGCTGATCCCGTTTTCACCACAGCTGGAGCTCCTCCATCATTCTTAAATGGTAGTATAGTCTATTACTCACATTGAAGGGGTTGAAACTTTTGGTCTTTCCTTTTTAAAAAACTGTGTAATGGTGCAATAAGATAGTGATTAAATCAATTCAAGGAACAGTAGGAGTATAAGCAGTGTGTGGCATAGTCTCTGCCATTACTGTATTTCATCTAATTGTCCAGGTTATCTAGGTTAGCAGTTTAAAATAGAAAGTTATTGTCTTATCTTTATGATAGAGCTATTCAGGATAGGAAATGTCTGATAGGAAATATTCTGGTTGAATTTAATACAGTGTTAAAAGTCAGGTGTAGATGATTTACCATAGAGCAGATTGCTTAGTAGGACAGTGCATTTGTTGCCTTGTGAGGCTGGTAGGGTGATCTTTGGGTATTATACATGAGAGAGGGAGAGAGCGAAACAAGTCATTACTTTCTTCTTGATGAGTAGCAGACTCTTTTTATACATAAACTTAGCAGGGCCCATCCTTTTGGAGCACAACTTCTCCAACGTGATATAAAGTGTTTATCAAAAACCTTGTAGCTAACATTATTTTTAATGATGAAAAACTGAATGCTTTCCTTCTAAGACTGGGAATAAGATAAGGATGTTGGTCTGTTCTCATTACACTTATTCAGCATAATGCTGGGAGTTCTACCTAGTACAGTAAGACAAAAAAAAAGGAAAGAAAGAAAAGGCATATAGGTCAGAAAGGAAGAAATATAATCTCCCTATTTACTGGTGTCATTATTGTCTATGTTTAAAACAATATACTGATAACATGTGTGTTAGCAAGGTCACAGGATATAAGATAAACATAGAAAAGTCAATTGCATTTCCGTGTACTAACGGTGAACACGTGGAAATAAATACACTATCATTTACAACTGCTCAAATAAAAAAGTAAAACTTAAGTGTTTATCTAACAGAGCTTGTATGCTGAAAACTACCAAACCTGGTGAAAGAAGTCAAAGATCTAAATAAATGGAGAGATAGATATACTATGTTTATGGATTAGAAGCCTCAGCATAATAAAGATGTCAGTTTTTCTGAAATTGACATAAGTTTAGTGCAATTCCTATAAAACTTTTAGCAAGACTTTTTTTGTAGATATAGACAAGATTATTATAAAATATGTGGGAATAAAAAGGAACTATAATAGCTAAATATAAGAAAAAGTGGAAAAAATCATTCTACCTGATTTCAAGACTTCCTGTATAACTGCAGCAATCAAGACTGTGTGATATTGGGGAAGGATAGACATATAGATCCGTGGAAAGAATAGAAAACTCAGAGTAACAGGTTAGAGACCTGTACCCGTATCCCCAGTTTTTAAGTTGAGGTATGACTCATACCATAAAATTTTCTTTTCAAGTATACACCTCAGTGGTTTTTAGTATATTCACAAAGTTGTACAACATTCACCACTAATTCCAGAACACTGTTACCACCTAAAGAAGAAACACTGAGTACCATTAGCCATTGCCCAACTGATTTTTGATATATAGAAGCAATTCAGTAGAGAAAAGAGCATTATCAGTAATGATGCTGGAGCAATTGGATATCTGTAAGCAAAAAAAGAACATTGTCACAAACTTCATTATATGCACGTTAACTCAAAATGAAGTAGGACTTAAATGCAAAACATAGAACTCAAAAACTTCTAGAATCTTTTCAGCAAGTGGTGCTGGGAAAACTGGGCAGCCAAATGTAAATCAATGAAACTGGAACACACCCTCACATCATGCACAAAAATAAGCTCAAAATGGTTCAAAGACATTAAATGTAAGACAAGACACCATCAAACTCCAAGAAGAGAAGAACATAGGCAAAACATTCTCTGACATCAACTTTACAAATGTTTTCTCGGGTCAGTCTCCCAAAGCAACAGAAATAAAAGCAAAAATAAACCAATGGGACCTAATCAAACCAACAAGTTTTTGCACAGCAAAGGAAACCATGACAAAAACAAAAAGACAACTTACAGAATGGGAGAAAATAGTTTAAAACGATGCAGTTGACAAGGGCTTAATCTCTATACAAACAAGTTACACAACTCAACAGCAAAAAAGTCAACAACCCAATTGAAAAACGGGCAAAAGACCTGAATAGACATTTCTCCAAAGAAGATATACAGATGGCCAACAAGCACATGAAAAAATGCTCAACATGACTGATTATTAGAGAAATGCAAATCAAAACTGCCATGAGGTACCACCTCACACCAGTCAGAATGGCCATCATTAACAAGTCCACAAACAACAAATGCTGGAGGGGGTGTGGAGAAAAGGGAACCCTCCTGCACTGTTGGTGGGAATGTAAGCTGGTACAGTCACTGTGAAAAACAGTGTGGAGGTACCTTAGGTAACTATACATAGAACTACCGTATGACCCAGCAGTTCCACTCTTGGGCATATATCCAGACAAAAATTGCCTTGAAAAAGACCCATGCATCCGCATGTTCATTGCAGCACTATTCACAATAGCAAAGACCTTGGCAACAGCCTAAATGTCCATTGACAGATGACTGGATTAAGAAGATGTGGTATATATACACAATGGAATACTACTCAGCTATAAAAAGAACGAAATAATGGTATTTGCATTGACATGAATGGAACTAGAGACTCTCATACCAAGTAAAGCCAGAAAGAGAAAGACAAATGCCATATGATTTCACTTATATCTGAAATCTAATATATGGCACAAATGAACCTTTCCACAGAAAAGAAACTCATGGACATGGAGAACAGACTTGTGGTTGATGAGATGAAGAGAGTGGAGTGGACTGGGAATTTGGGGTTAGTAGGTGCAAACTATTACATTTAGAATGGATAAGCAATGAGGTCCTGCTGTACAGCACGGGGAGCCGTGTCCAGTCTCTCGGGACTGAACGTGATGGGGGATGATATGAAAAGAAGAATGTATATATGTATGACTGGGTCACTTTACTATATAGCAGAAATTGGCACATTGTAAATCGACTGTAATAATCTAAATTTTTTTTCTGTTGCTGTTATAAATAATCTTGTGATGAACATTTTTGTGTTCTAACCACTGTCAAGATTTCTGATTCCTTCCTTAGTCTTAGAGGTGGAATTACTACTGTGTCATCAGGTGTGGGTATCTTAGAGGCCTTTGAAAACTACGTATTACCAAATACAAAATACTTTATAGAAATATTGTTTCAGTGTATGTCCCCTCCTACTTCCCCCTCCTTTTTTTTTTTTTCCTTTTCCTTTTTAAGGCTGCACCGGTGGCATATGGCAATTTCCAGGCTAAGGCTAGGGGTTGAATCTTAGCTACAGCTGCCAGGCTATGCCACAGCCACAGCAACACCAGATCCGAGCAGCATCTGTAACCGCAGCTTGCAGCAATGCTGGATCCTTAACCCGCTGAGCGAGGCCAGGGATGGAACCTGCATCCTCATGGACACTAGTTGAGTTCTTAACCTGCTGAGTCACAACCCCCTTTCTTTTTCTTCCTGTCTGTCTGTCTATCTATACCTGTCTGTTTATTGCATTCACGCTCTTTTTTAAAAGTTGAATTATAGTTGACTCTTAGTGTAACGTTTTAAAATTTTGTTTTTCTTTTTTTTGGTATTTTTAAGGCCGCACCTGCGGCATATGGAGGTTCCCAGGCTAGGGGTCTAATTGGAGCTGTAGCTGCCGGCTGACGCCACAGCCACAGCAACGTGGGATCCAAGCCACATCTGCGACCTGTATCACAGCTCATGGCAATGCCAAATCCTTAACTCACTGAGCGATGCCAGGGATTAAACCTGCAACTTCATGGTTCCTAGTCGGATTCATTAACCACTGAGCCACGACGGGAACTCTGGTGTCTTATTTTTTAGGGGTTAATCTTAATATCAGATTGTGATATATACTCCCTGCTACCTAAAGCAGGCAGGGTGTACCCTTTTTGTTTCTTTGAGAAGAGAATAGTGTGTAATATATAGATGTTGAATAATTATTTCTTTCCCTTTTTTTTGGATGTACCCATGGCATGTGGAAGTTCCCAGGGAAAGGATCAAACCCTTGCCACAGCAGTAACAACACTGGATCCTTAACCACTTGGCCACCAGGGAACTCCTGTTTCTCAACTAAATACAAGACAGAATGAATGTGTGAATGAAAGAGCTCATGAATTAAGGATTTCATGCTAAAAAATAAAAAAAGGTTTTATTTTAAGGAAAATCACAGAATGCGAAGTCATAGCACTTGAATTTGAGTCCTACTGTCTGTCATCTCTCAGTGTTTTCGTAATTTTAGGAGTCATTTCCTGTCTCTGAGCCTCAGGGTTTTTTTGCAAAATGGAGGTAGTAATAGTAATAATAATACAGTGTTTTTTAAACAGTCAGTACTGTAAATTTTAGTTGATATTGTTATCAGTAATAAAAAGCATCCTCAATGTTTAGGCTGCATGTGTGTAATGCACTATCTTCACTGGAGTAAGAATTACTCATAACTTAGGGAAGGCCTGCCCATCAATTACAAGATCAGTTTACCTTGTTTTGCTATAATTTGGTTGCATTTTTGACCCATTGCTTTATTCTTGCATTGTCTCATCATGTTTAGACACTGAAGGTGGGTCAGGGTGAGTCCGATTCAGAAAACAAGCTTCTCTGAAGGTCGTCCGTATGCTTATGGTCTGTGACGTGAAGTTTGCAGGCAGATGTTGACAGCGTTCCATGCTGTTTTCTGATGTGGTCTGGCTTTTGTAGCCGTCGTCAGTGACAGGCTTGTACACTACACCTCCAGCTTGTTTTCCGTGCAGAGATACGTCGTTAGAGCAGTGATGAGTAATACGTTTTTAAGCAATGCTACTATGCCCTTTAAATCTAGATGGGTGGATTGAGCATTTAAAGTTGTAGCTTTTGGAGTTCCCGTCGTGGCGCAGTGGTTAACGAATCCGACTAGGAACCATGAGGTTGCGGGTTCGGTCCCTGGCCTTGCTCAGTGGGTTAACGGTCCGGGGTTGCCGTGAGCTGTGGTGTAGGTCGCAGACGCGGCTCGGATCCTGCGTTGCTGTGGCTGCGGCGTAGGCCAGTGGCTACAGCTCCGATAAGACCCCTAGCCTGGGAACCTCCACATGCCGCAGGTGCGGCCCTAAAATGACAAAAGGCAAAAAAAAAAAAAATAAATAAATAAAGTTGTAGCTTTTTACTGCTTCTGGATGACTGTGTTCCTACCAAATGAATCATCTTATGAATATGTATGAGCTTATAAACACAACTTTAAAAAAGACTTTCGTGTTCTAAAGAAAAAGATTACGTCGGTAGTATTTCCAAGTTGGTTTTTGTGTATATGCATGAGGAGATTTCCATTAGTCTTAGAAATTTTTTGAGTAATATATGTATATACACACACGTTGTTTTCCTCCACTCATGCCACATTTTAATGATATCTCTGGCTTCCTTTTCTCCATCCTTTTCCAATCAAGTTTCTTAAGTCATTGTTTCCGCCTTACCCTTTAGACAGGTGAAACAGCCATGACCCTTTTTGGACTTAGGAGTAGGGGTGCTCGGTGGCTAGAGAGCTGGTGGATACTGAAGCTCTAGATGGCCAGCACCTCAGCGTAAGGCCTGTGGCAGAGATGTACCCATTCTGTCTTTTATTAATATGTAATTTGTAGGTTAGATTACTTCATCCAGTTGTATTTACATTTGAAAGAGTTCAGTCATGTATTGCTTGGGGGCATTTTTAACTGTTAAAAGTCAAAGTTGGGGAGTTCCCTGGTAGCCTATCAAGTTAAGGATCCAGCATTGTCACTGTTGTGGCTCAGGTCACTCCTGTGGTGTGGCTTTGATCCCTGGCTTGGGAACTTCTGCATGTTGTGGGTATGGCAAAAAAAAATCAAGGTCGAGTTCTGTTCGGTGTGATCCGGCCCCATTGTGGGCTTTTATTTTTCAGCACATTGGTGGCACACAGCAGCTCAGAGTGGTCAAAATTATTTCATTAGTGGGAGTTCCTGTTGTGGCGCTGCAGAAATGAATCCGACTAGTAACCATGAGGTTGCGGGTTCGATCTCTGGCCTCGATCAGTGGGTTAAGGATCCAGCATTGCTGTGAGCTGTGGTGTAGGTTGCAGAGGCGACTTGGATCCTGTGTTGCTGTGGCTGTGGCGTAGGCCGGCAACTGTAACTCCAATTCGACCTCTAGCCTGGGGACTTCCATATGCTCCAGGTGTGGCCCTAAAAAGCAAAAACAAACAATTATTATTTCATTAGTGCCTTAATGAGCAATCACAATATATCATCTTATGGAACGCAGATCCACCCTTTATTTGTGTTTCCCCCTTTTGGCTTTGCATTACATTGATTTCAAAATCTTAAAGATTTTGTTTTACGTATGGCACCATTTTGTTTTCCTGATAAAAGTGGATATTATGAAACCCAAGCTTGAGAAGTTGATAAGAACAGTTTAGCAGGGAACACAGGTACCGTATGAAGTAATGAGTAAAGTCTTGGAGAGGCAGTCAGAAGACTCTAGTTCCAGGTCTGACTGTGCTCTCAACTCACCATGTCATCTTGGCTAAGAATAGCACCTTACCGTGTGCAGTGCTCTGGCACTTTGTATAAAAGCAGTTTTATAGAAGGTATACTGGGCAGAGATATGATTATTCCCATTTTATGATGAGGAAATTGAAAGAGTTTAAGAGATTTGCTCAAGGTCATATACCTGGCAAGCGCTAGGACCAGAATTGACTTTTATTCCATGGTCTCCTTTTCAGTGATACCATTCTGCCCCTCAAATAACTTTTTTTGTTTCCTGAATTTGGATTTTTTGTTGTTTGTTTTTTTTGGCTGCATCTGTGTCATGTAGAAGTTCATAGGCCACGGAGCAAACCTGTGCCACAGTAGCGGCAACACCAGATCTTTAACCTGCCGAGCTACCAGGGAACTCTGCTCTTATCTTGCTTTTATTTGTAAAATGAAGGGTTGGACCAGATCATTGATTTTTTTTTTTTCAAGTTCTGTTTGCCAAAACTCCTAGGATTCTATAGAGTTGCCTCCCAGTTTGCTTGTGAACAAGGATAGAGATATGGGGAAAGCTGATTAGCCTGCACACCAGAGCGGACGTGTGGGGTGTGGTGGTAGTTGCAATTTCCACATGACCTGTGGGTCTTTTTCTGCATTTGTTATTGAAGGATGATTTTGTGTCTTTTAGTGTGATGGTGCAGAAAGAAGGTGGAAAGTCATCTGATATAAAGTTTTATTTTTTAAAAAAAGAAGGGGGAGTCCATAGCATCTTTAAAAGTTTGAAAACAGCTGCATTAGTTGATTTCTAAGGCCATGTTTCAGCCTAGAAGTATGAAAAAATATTGCAATTTTAACTTCAGTAGTGTCAGCAAATGAACCCACCGGGACGTTGCAACCTTACATCCGTTTAGTGTTATAAAGCACTATTGAAGCCCTGTTTACCTCCCAAGATAGTCTGTTCTTACATGCTAAAGTGGCTAAATGCAGTAGACTTTAGGAAAGATGTCAGAAATGAGCATAGGTGGTTAACGTTTATGTAGCCAGTGTTAGTAGTGCTCTCTTTTTTGTTTGTTTTTTTAGGGCTGCATCCATGGCATATGGTTCCCAGGCTAGGAGTTGAATTGGAGCTGTAGCCACCAGCCCACACTACAGCCACAGCAGTGCCAGATCCAGGCCGCATCTGCGACCTACACCACAGCTCACAGCAATGCCAGATCCTTCACCCACTGAGTGAGGCCAGGAATCTAACTTGTGCCTTATGGTTTCCACTGAGCCATGATGGGAACCCCCCTTTTTTTATTTTAAAGACTGCTAATTGGAATTCCCTGATGGTGCAGCAGGTTAAGGATCTGGCATTGTCACTGCTGTGGCTTAGGTCATTTCTGTGGCGCAGGTTCGATTCCTGGCCCAGGAACTTGCACATGCCACAGGTGTTTTACCCCCACCCCCTGAAAAAGACTGCTAGTAAGAATGACTGACTTTGGTGTTGCGCCGGAGCTATTTTTTTTAAATGAACATTTACTTTAGCCTACACTTGTTACCTTGGGTGTCATATTTTCTCCAATCTACCGATGGTTGAACCTGGCATTTCTATTGGGAAGGAAATCTCTCCCCTCCCTTTTTTTTCTTTCAGAGTGGAAAGTGTTTTTATTAACCCCTGAAACAGAGATCCACTTATATTCATTCCTTTGTTGATTTCTAAACAAGATAGATCTAGTTTTTCAGCTAAAATAAGCTAAAATATTCTATTAGCTACTTGCTGATGAAAAGTGGCAGTTTCTATTTGTAATATAAATTATTTGCATTTGTACCGTTTTTCATTCTTCGCTTGCTCTTCCCAGTCTGATAAGCATCTCACTGACAATTGTGAGAGACTAATATGGGCAGTGTGATTATCAATGAAATTTCAATTCATTTCTTCTTAATCTGCCTCAGAGGAGATTTCTTTTTTCCTTGATGCCTTTGACACAGGGATGGTTTGTGTTACTTTGCCTGATGTTTCAAGCAACTCCAGTCTGATGAATGTGGTTTACATGCCCACAGGCAGGTGCAAGTGTCCACATGGTCTCTCCCTTTTACTTAATGGAGGCTGTGAAGGCCCCGTGGGCATTTACTTCCTTAAGAATTTAATTAGTGCACAGAAGTTGGGAGATATTGGCCGAAAGAAAAAAGGTGGTTTTTCACCTGCTGCTTTTGTCTTTTTATGGTGTGATACAGGTTTCCCTTCAGTGCTTCTTTAACTCAAGTGTTTGGTTATTAAATACTCATCTTTGATGCTTTTTTCTTTTTTCGTTGTTTATTGTTGTTGTTGTTTGATGCTTATGTTTTCCTAGTAAAAACTGGCATTCTGAGGGATGCAGAGATCTTTAGTGTCCAGTTCAGTGGTATTCCACCAGAACATTTCTGTCATCTGCTTGGTTCCCTTGTGCTTCCTCCGGTCAGTCCCCAGACACATGTACTTGGATAATAACAAGATTTTGACATGTCTCAGTTTAAAGTGATTAGGGCCTTGTTTCTATAGCAACTGATAATGTAAATAATATAAATTTACTTAAAGCTTTTTTTTTTTTGTAGAAAAGCCTGTATATATAAGCAGAAGGTACCAAAAAATTGCTTCATTAACTAATTAATGGAATTTTTGGTAATAATTAACAAACTGGTGGGCAGAGCAGCCCTGCTACATTGGTATAGACTTTATATCTTAAAATGTAGTCTCTTATGTGTGAAATTGAGAACTGAGAGCCGCTTTCTTTCTTATAAGTGGTAAGCAGAGGCATCAGGCAGCCTTTTGTGAGTAGTCTGTATGCCAAATCAAAGGCAGAGAGGACAGTGGCCCAGCGGCCAGTCCTCATTTTATTTCTATCTCAGGACATATCCCCTTATTTGTAAAACTTCATTTACCTCACTAGGCTGCTCTGGGCATTGGTTAATGTTTGGAAAGTTCTGGGTAACGAGTGGGTTCTGTCCGTGTGGTCTTTACCAGGGAGATTGAGCAAGCTTGTATGACGGGGTTGACCTTTGATAAGCACCACTCCTTCTCAGCCCAAATTGATCCCATTTTTCTTTTGTGCAAATAGTTCTGGAGGTTTAATGTTTATTTTTCACTCTACATGCAGTGTGCTTGCTCTTGTGTAGAAACTCCCCAAATGACCATGGATGACCCAAGCTCTTCTCAAGGGTGTGTGCTTTGTGAGAACTGGCCAAGTTGGCTGTTACACTTACTTTTTCTGAACAAACGAATATATAGTTTCACCTGGCTCATATAGTCAAGCCTCTGGTTTGGACGTTGTTTTTCCTTTTTTCGTATTTGTTTTTGTTTTAGCTAGTCGTAATTGATGTGGTCGAGGCGGGGCTTTTCTTGGGGGAGGTGCTGCTTTGAACTTCCTTTCCTTTCAAGTAGAAATAGTGTGGCCTCTATGGTTCAGTAGTATTGGTAAATACTTGTTTTATAGCCTCTTCTTTTATTAGGGAAAATACAGGGGCAGAAAATGATTTTATTTTGTTGTTCTGCTGTTGGCAACGATTTCTTGAGATATCTTTTTCTAATATTGAAAGCAGTGTTTATCAGTATTATCCATGTTCATTTTGAGAAAAGTATTTTCATTTTATACTAAGGAAAATAAAAAACAGCATCAGCCCTCTGTTCTGCTAGGCCTCAAGTCCTATTAGTAGAATAGTTTCAGGTTAATAGTGATTGTATGTCTGGTACCGGTAATATATGTCTCTGGAGATCAAGGTCACAGCAGAATGATACAAATGAATGAGCACCGAAGAATGGAAATGTGATATGGAATTCCTGCAGGCTTCTTAATCCAGCCCTATCTTGTGTCAAGGGAGATGAAATTTACGTCACTGTGCCTTACGTCAGTGTGCCACTGATCTACAGTTTCACTGCTCCTGAAATTGTGTGGTGCATATGAGGCTTCTATTTAATTGGTTTGATGTGTGCCCTGTTGGAAACCTCAATACCATTTAGATTCAGAATAGCAAATTTCCCTTTATTCTTTGAAAGAATTAAGGGAACAAAAGATTAGTGAACTTTGGATTTTTTTTTTTTTTTTGTCTTTTGTCGTTTTAGGGCCGCACCCGCGGCATGTGGAGGTTCCCAGACTAGGGGTCTAATTGGAGATACAGCTGCGGGTCTACACCACAGCTCACAGCAACGTCGGATCCTTAACCCACTGAACGAGGCCAGGGATTGAACCCACGACCTCATGGTTCCTAGTCGGATTCGTTTCCGCTGAGCCACGGCGGGAACGCCTGGATTTTTTTTTAAACCTGTTTT
This sequence comes from Catagonus wagneri, assembly GCA_004024745.2. Lineage (NCBI taxonomy): Eukaryota > Metazoa > Chordata > Mammalia > Artiodactyla > Tayassuidae > Catagonus > Catagonus wagneri. Next base: position 3,806,626 of record PVHT021183653.1, on the reverse strand, counting down.
GTTTGTTTAGTCTTGTGGTAATGTGACACTTAAACATTAGTTTGTGACCTTTAATACTTATTATTATTCACAGTTACATAACAGTTTTTGGATTTGTGCAAACTTAAAGTATAAAGTTTATCGCAGTCATTTTAGTAGTTTCTCATTCTTAAAAGGACGTTGATAGACAATATAATTTCCCAATTAAATTAGCTTCATTCTTACCCCATTTGATCACCTGTTGGCCAAATTCAAGAATGTTAAGGTTTTGGAGTTCCCGTCGTGGCTCAGGGGTTAACGAACCTGACTAGTATCCATGAGGACATGGGTTCAATCCCTGGCCTCACTCAGTGGGTTAAGGATCGGGCTTTGTCATGAACTATGGTGTAGGTTGCAGATGCAGCTCAGATCTAGTGTTGCTATGTCTGTGGTGTAGGCCGCTGGCTACAGCTCCGATTCAACCCCTATCCTGGGAACCTCCATATGCCTCGGGTGCGGCCCTAAAAAGACAGACAAAAAAAAATATTAAGGTTTTAAGAATATTAAGATTCCTGATATTCTCTCCATTTTGAACCTCAGTGACTAAATTTTCAGATTCTTTACTTGGAAAATGTCATTTCCAGTATCTTGCTATTGTCATTTAGAAAGCTTTGTGACAGCAGGATTTGCTCTTGGCTTCCGTAAAGTCAAACCTTATTGATTAAAAGTGAACAAAGTCAGAATTAATGAGAATTTGGCTCCAAAGGGGCTGAAATCTACATTTTTCTGTTAAGAAAAGGTTGACTTCTAAGCTTAAATAGTGGGAGAAGAGAGGAGAGGGGGAGATTTTTGGTTTCTAATGAGCTTTGTTAATTGTGAGTCTTACTTAGTTCTTTATTATGGGAGCTTTGTTTGGAATTCACTTTGTAATTATTTACTAGTAAAACTGTCCCTTACTGTGACCTTCAGTAGGTCAGTTCTGCTCTTTCCACTGTTTTTTGTTTATTTGTGTTGGTGGTGGTTTTTTATTTATTTTTTCTTTTTTTTCTCTCTCCCTCAATATAATTTATTTTTTGAGTAGTTTTGGGTTCACACAATATTGAGTGGAAGGTGCTGTAGAGATTTTCCATATACCTTTTATCCCCCCATCTATTGCCGCCTCCGTCATCAGTATCCTCCACTCGGGTGGTACGTTTGCTATAACTACCGTCATTGTTTCCCAGAGTCCCATAGTTTGCTTTAGAGATCCCTTTTAGTGTTGTACATTCTGTGGGTTTAGACAAACATATAATGACATGTATTCAACGTCATAGATTGTATCATGCAGAGCAGTTTCACTGCCCTAAAAACCCTCCGAATCCTCTCATTTATTGCCCCCTTTCCCTAACATGTAGCTATCAGAAATCATTTTACTGTCTCCATAATCCTGCTTTTTCCAGAACATCATATAGTTTGAGTTATAGATATGTAGCCTTTTTTTTTTCTCTTTGCTTTTTAGGGCTGGGCTTGCAGCATATGGAGTTTCCCAGGCTAGGGTCCTAATTGGAGCTACAGCTGCCGGCCTAAGCCACAGCCACAGCAACGCCAGATCCAAGCCTCTTCTGCAGCCTACACCACAGCTCACGTCAATGCTGGATCCTTAACCCGCTGAGCGAGGCCAGGGATTGAATCTGCAGCCTCATGGTTCCTAGTCAGATTCATTTCCGCTGCACCACGATGGAAACTCGTGGTTTTATAGCTCATTTTTTTGATCACTGAATAATATTCCACTGTATCGATGTACCACAGTTTCTTTGTCCATTTATCCACTGATGGACATCTCAGTTGCTTCCAAGTTCTGGCAGTTATGACTAAAGCTGCCGTAAACATCCATGTGCATGTTTTCATGTGAACCTAAGTTTTCAACTCACTTGGGTAAATACCAAGGAGCACAATTATTGATTGTTTAGTAAGAGTATGTTTAGTTTTGTAAGAAACTGCCATATTGTCCTTCTGTGCTGTGCTATTTAGCATTCCCGCCAGCAACGAATGAAAGTTCTTTCATTCCTCATCCCTACCAGCATTTGATGTTGTCAGTGTTCTCGATTTTTGCCACTTCGCTAGGTATATAGTGATATTTTGTTGTTGTTGTTGTTGTGTGTGGGTGTTTTTTTTTTGTTTTTGGTCTTTTTGTTTAGGGCCACACCCACGGCATGTGGAGGTTTCCAGGCTAGGTACCGAGTCAGAACTGTAGCCACCGGCCTGTGCCAGAGCCACAGCAGTAAGGTATCTGAGCTGTGTCTGCGACCTACACCTTAGCTCATGGCAACGCCAGATCCTTAACCCACTGAGTGAGGCCAGGGATTGAACCCACATCCTCATGGATGCTAGTCATGTTCATTAACTGCTGAGCCACAATGGGAACTCCTCTGTTGTTTAATTTGCATTTTCCTGATGACATATTATGTAGAGCATCTTTTCATGTGCTTTTTTGCCATCTCTATATCTTTTTTGGTGATGTCTGTTAAGGACTTCAGTCCACTTTTAGATCATATTTTAAAATTATTATTATTGAGTTTAAAGACTGTATATTTTGGATAATAGTCCTTTGTCACGTTTTTCCATTTATAAAATTGTGACTTGCATTATGATGTCTTCTGTCCATTTCATTTCTGAAATTCTGTTATCTACTCATTTCCTTTAAAATGTTATAATAATTCGGTCTTTCATATATTAAGAATTGCTGTTCTTTGAGCAGTATGGTCATAGCATTTCTTTTTCTTCTTGCCTGCTAGTAGCATTTGCCTGCTTGTCGAGAACTGGAATTGATTAGACTGGCAGGGGGCTTTTTCCTTCCTGTTGTTTTGTTTGTGTTACACCTAAAGCTTCTATAAAGATGGGTAAGATCAGTTCCTGCCATCAAAGATAATGCATTTTAGGACTAGGTCAGTTGTATTTGACGAGTGGTATTCTCATTTGGAATTGTCATTTGGTTAGAAATAACAAGTACTATTGTAGTTAGGTATCAGCTACAGGTTTCCCCCTAAGGTGCTATTCAATGTTCACATTATCTGAGATTTCAGCCTTTCTTTTCTTACTTTCTCAAATTTTAGGCCAGTTTAGGGACATTATCTCTTCCTACATCCTAAAAGAAAGGTAGGATATGAAGTATTCATATTTTTGTGTTCCATGGTATTTTCTCTCTGTGCTCCATTTACCTGTACCTAAAATAACATTGTGCAGTAGCTTCATTATATCATCTGTTTGGTATTTTACCTCTCAAGAAGAGTTTTATAGACATTGTTTACTTGAAGTTCATGATATTCTATTTAGGTAGGGTCTTAGTTTGACAGATGAGGGAACTGAGATTTAGAGAAATTAAGTAATTTGCTCAAGGACAGGTAGCTAACATTGAAATCTACATTGTCTGTCTCCAAGAACTGTGTGCTTTCTTGTATATAGGATTTAATAGATCCTACCTCCTTTAACTGTAAAGGAGCTGTACAACCAGTTTATTTCCCGTGAGATAATGACATGGCCAGGAGTCAAACAACTTTTTCTTTCATATGTGCCTGCTTCATGTGCACAGGTGTTTTGATTCTCCCAAGGTGTGTCACATCAATTCAATAGGAATTTGCCTTAAAAAAAAAATGCTTGAAGTTCCCATTGTGGCTCAGCAGTTAATGAACCCACCTAGGATCCATGAGAATATGGGTTTGATACCTGGACTTGCTCAGTGGGTTAAGGATCTGGCGTTGCCTTGAGCTATGGTGTAGCTCACGTGAGCAGATGCGGCTTGGATCTTGCGTGGCTGTGGCCAGCAGCTGTAGCTCTGATTTGACCCCTAGCCTGGGAACTTCCTTGGGGGTGGCCCTAAAAAGCAAAAAAAAAAAAAGCAGCTAATTTTTTTCCCTGAGTGTATACTATGTACTTAGCCTGTCCTTAGCTCTTTTAAAACCTTTTTTTAGAGAAAGAAAATATACATACTGAAAAGTGCAAAATAAAATATACCATAATTTATTCATTCTGCTGTTAGTGGACATCCGAAGTTGTTTCCAGTTTGTAGCCATTACGAATTTGCTGGGAGTAACATTCTTATATGTGTATTCTGGTACATATCAGCACTCATTTCTTTGGGACGTATTCCCAGAAATGGAGTCATTACTAGGTCATGGAATTTCCTTATTTTCAGTTTTACTGCATACTGCCCAACTTTTTTTTTTTTTGTCTTTTGTCATTTTAGGGCCACACCCGCGGCATGTGGAGGTTTCCAGGCTAGGGGTCTAAGAGGAGCTGTAGCCGCTGGCCTTCGCCACAGCCACAGCAACGCGGGATCCGAGCCGCGTCCGCGACCTACACCACAGCTCACGGCAACGCCGGATCCTTAACCCACTGAGCAAGGCGAGGGATCGAACCTGCAACCTCATGGTTCCTAGTCGGATTAGTTTTCACTGCACCACGACGGGAACTCCTCAACTTTTTTCTGCATAGTTGTAGTAGTTGGTATTCCTCCCAGCAATACAGGAGATTTCCTGTTGCTCTGCATCTTCTTCAACACTTGTTATTGCCAAACTTTAAAAACTTTGGCTAATGTAATGAGTGTGTTGTGGTATCTCACTGTGGTTTTAGTTTGTATTTCCTTGATTAAAAATAGGAGCACCTTTTCATGAATTTATTGGCCATTTGTGATATCTGAGTCTCTTTAAGATTTTTCAGTTGGGTTATTTGTCTTCTCTTACTGACTTGTGGTTGTTCTTTGCATATGAGCCCTTTTTGCTTTGTACCTGTAACAGATATCTCCCCCCGCCCCTTTTCTTTTTTGCTTTTTAGGACTGCACCTGCGGCATGTGGAGGTTTCCAGGTTAGGGGTCTAATCGGAGCTGTTGCTGGCGGCCTACACCACAGCCACAGCAACGCCAGATCTGAGCCGCGTCTGCAACCTACACCACAGCTCACGGCAACGCTGGATCCTTAACCCACTGAGCAAACCCCCAACCTCATGGTTCCTAGTCGGATTCGTTTCCATTGCACCATGATAGGAACTCTGCCTTTTCACTCTTAATGGTATTTTTCGATAAACAAGTTCTTAATTTTAATAAATGAATTTGAATAGTATTTTCCTGTATGACTAGTGCTTTCTCTATTTTGTGACATAAAGTCATGAGTATAACTTCTGGTATTGTTTTCTTAAAGTTTCATTGCTTTAACATTTAAATTTCTTCAGAGTTGAATTTATTAGATCATTAAGTATTAATTGCTTAGATGTGATAAGTAAGTAAGTATTTATTGTAATTCCAACTGTGTAGAAGAATCAGTGGAAGGTACAGAGATATGTAAGACATGGATCCTGCCCTAAAATAGTCTGCATTCTGTTTGTGCAGATGCAGCCCATAGCAGTCGGCATCATGTAATAAACAGAACACTAGACTGAGAATCTAGGGCTTACATTTCATTCTAGATGCTTGGCTGTGACATTACCTTTGTGACTCGAGGCAAACACTTTTTCCTTCTTGGGGGTCTAAGTTTTAACTTACCTATAAAATAAGTGGATTGGCTTAAGTTACTGGTTCTTGATTTTGGTTCTTCAAATTGATAAAATTCTGGGTAAATATCTGTTGTAGATATTTTTTCCTTTTAAAGCTGAGAGAAATTATGCATTTTTAGCCATGATTAGGCTGTATAGGTTAACCAAAATATCAGGTATCTTTGTTTTTAACTGAAGTTGTACATGTCTTTTCTATGTGAGAACTGAGTTGAACAGAAAGAAACTCTGATCTACAATAAAAGTCTTTAATACGTTTTTTTTGAAAAAGTAAACTCTTAGTTTATTGGTAATTGTAGTGTAGTAGATAGTTTAAAAAATGGAGTTCCCGTTGTGGCTCAGTGGTAATGAGCCCGACTAGTATCCCTGAGGGTTTGAGTTCGATCCCTGGTCTCCCTTGGTGGGTTAAGGGTCTGGTGTTGCTATGAGCTGTGGTGTAGGCCAGCAGCTATAGCTCCGATTCAACCCCTAGCCCAGGAACTTCCATATGCCCTGGGTGTGGCCTTAAAAAAACACCCCCCCCAATAGCCTTCAAACTTCAACTGAGAGGCCAAAGAGTGACAAGTAGGGGTTGGGGAAAGGTGCAAAAAAAAACAGAAAGTGTTCTTGGTGATGCAAAATTTTGGGTACCTGCTAGTCCTAATGATTTTTAAGGGCTTTTCTTTTTTTCCCCATTGCTTAATGATTTTTATTACAATTATAGGTGTATAGAAATCATCACGACTCAATTTGATAGCATTTCTGTCTCAAACCCTCAGTGCATCCCCCCACCCCCCAGGTTGTCTTATTTGGAAACCATAGGTTTTCCAAAGTTTAAGGGCTTTTCTAATTCCAAAATATTTTCCAATGAAAATACAATATTTACTACTTACTTAGTATTAAGTACTAAGTGATTAAGTACTTAGTATTAAGTACTAAATGAGTGATCTGGACAATGACCATTGCAGCATTTGTGAGGAGGGGCAGAAAATTTTGGTTGACAGGAATAATTAGACGGGGAGAGCTACCAGGATGAGCTAGGATTGAGCTGTGAGAAGGATTCTGTTTACATATGGGGAGAGACATGGAGAAGGAATTCTAGACAGAGTAGTGAAGGTAAGAAAGGAAAGTCCAGGTCATCTTTAGGGCCAGCAGATGTGTAAGCTTAGCATTGGAATATAAAAAAAGTAGGTTAGGGTATAAGAGACCTTCAAACATAAGGCTAAACGCAGACAGCTTTGGAAAAGTGAGCTGTTTGGAGTTTGTATCGTGAGAATTCTAGTTTACAAAAGGCCTGGTTAGAGGCCATTGACTATGCTGTAACACTTAAGTGGAGTTTGGCCCTTGACAACATAAAAAAAATTTTTTTGTAAAGTATTTGAGGGATAACCAGATTGGGATTGTATTGACAGTCAAACTGCAAAGCAGGAAATCTTACTTTATGGTAGTTACTCAACTGTACCTTTTAGAATTTTATGTATGAATGAAGTCTCAGTAAATCCCAAGAAGTTTCTCTCAGCGCTAAAAAAAAAATGTGGCTGATAAGTGACGTTGAATTCTTTGGGAATCTCACTGATCTCAACAGAATTCCTGGTTCTGGGAAAAAAGAATGTTCTCTGTTTAATTTCTGTAGAAAATAACCACTTAAGAATAGTCCACTTTGGGGAGTTCCCATCATGGCTCAGTGGTTAACGAATCCGACTAGGAACCGTGAGGTTGCGGGTTCGATCCCTGGCCTTGCTCAGTGGGCTAAGGATCCGGCGTTGCCGTGAGCTGTGGTGTAGGTTGCGGACACGGCTTGGATCCCGCGTTGCTGTGGCTGTGGCGTAGGCCAGCGGCTACAGCTCCTGTTAGACCCCTAGCCTGGGAACCTCCATATGCCGCGGGTGCGGCCCTAGATAAGGCGAAAAGACAAAAAAAAAAAGAATAGTCCACTTTGGGAGTTCCTGTTGTGGCTCAGCAGTAATGAGCCTGACTAGTATCCATGAGGATGTGG
>PVHT021183653.1:3751537-3784716 GCA_004024745.2 Catagonus wagneri | reverse complement strand
TAGGGGTCTAATCGGAGCTGTGGCCACCAGCCTTCGCCGCAGCCACAGCAACGCAGGATCCGAGCCGCGTCTGCAACCTACACCACAGCTCACGGCAACGCCGGATCGTTAACCCACTGAGCAAGGGCAGGGATCGAACCCGCAACCTCATGGTTCCTAGTCGGATTCGTTAACCACTGCGCCACGACGGGAACTCCTCCTGGGCATTTCTAAAAACGTAAGAGGGGGAAAATCTTTTAACTGACCCCAGAAGTTAGTGGAACCATGAACATAGTTGGTTTGTTAAATTGATTCAACAGGCATTAGTTAAGCACTTATTATGCACTTGGTACTTTGGTCTAGACACTGGTGTTACAAAGATAGTGAAAAACGTGGGAGGAAGGAATAGTTATACAAAGTAAAAGGGCACAGTTGAGATGGGTAATTCCATTCTAGAGTGGTCTAGAAAAGCCTCTTATATTTACTTTTTTTTTTTTTAGAGCAGTATTCAATTTTGCTTTGTTATTTTAAAAAAGGAATCGACATTCTTAGTCAGCATTGGCAGTGTTGTGCTCTTTTGGGTCCCAGCCTTTTCCATCTGCACTGGTCAGATGAGATCTGTAATTCCTTCATATTTGTAGTGTTCTGTCTGTTTTATTTACATTGTGCATTTTCCCAGCTCTGGAAAAATGTTAAATATCTTAATGTTCTCATTTTAGCATGCAAACCTCTTACGTTTTCTTTATCTTTATCTTTCTTTCTAATCTCATTTTCTTTTTTTACCTTACTCATTTTATAGGTTATCCAGTGTGTACTTATGTAGGCTGTCTTAATTTTTTTTTTTTTTTTGGTCTTCTTAGGGCTGCACCCTTGGCATATGGAGGTTCCCAGGCTAGGGGTCGAATTGGAGCTGCAGGTGCTGGTCTACGCTACAGCCACAGCAATGCAGGATCCAGCCGTGTCTGCAGACTGTACACACCACACCGGAGCTTATGGCAACACCAGATCCTTAACCCACTGAGCAAGACCAGGGATTGAACTGTTATCCTCATGAATGCTAGTCATGTTCGTTAATCTCTGAGCCATGTTGGGGAACTCCCTTAAATATTTTCTGAATCAAAGTGAAATATAAATAAATGACCCTTGCCTTTTTTGTAGTATATGTCATATGCCTTTTATTAAAAATGTAAGCCAGTATAGAACAAGTCTATGATTTAAGTACTTTTCATCCCTTGAATATAGTATATATCCTAGTAGTAGTAGTACTAGTAGATACATAGTAGTAGATACACATTTAGTGCCTTGTTTGTTGAATGAATGATTGATGTACATATGATGAAGTTTTCTGTTAATGGTCTTCTCTGCCTTAATCTGATTTGCCTGTCTAGCAGACTGTCTGCCCTGTTCGATCCAGATGAACTGCCTGAGTGTATAACCACTGTTTTGCTTAGCACACCTCCTTGTGTGTATAGATTTATGCCTACGCCCAGTCTAGATGCCAAGGAGTCAAGCGTATGGCCGAATGAAGGAAAAGTGGCAGGGAAGAAATCTCAAGAGAGGTATTCTAGTAATAATGTTCCTCTGAATCTTGTTTCCTCAAGTTAACTTCGGAGAGATATAGAATTTCTTGCATTAGGTTAGATCTGGGATTTCTCTTCTGATAATGGGATAAAGTGAAACGGTCCGCCAGGATAATGTTGGGGATGGGTGAGCTGCTGGTCAGAGAACGTGGACCTGCCAGTTTCAAGTCTGCGTGCGTCCAGTGACAGCGTAAGAATAGTGAAATAGTTTTCTGCTGCTTATTTTATTTTTTATTTTTTTGCTTTGTATGGCTGCACCCACGGCATATGACAGTTCCTAGTCTAGGGGTTGAATCAGAGCTGCAGCTGCTGGCCTGCACCACAGATAGATACAGCAGCGTCAGATCCAAGCCGCATGTGTAACCTGCACCACAGCTCGTAGCAACACTGGATCCTTTAACCCTCTGAGTGAGGCCAGGATTGAACCTGCGTCCTCAGGGATACTAGCCAGATTCATTTCTGCTGAGCCACGATGGGAACTCCCTCTGCTGCTTATTTTTATATCAAGGATAGAGAAGTACCATATTTTCATCCTGCTGAATCTGCTTCTTCTCATGTCACTGGGTTTGGGCAAGTTTATATGTAACTGATATGATATTTTCTGGTCATAAAATTATATTTTAAGGTATATTTAAGAGACTTGTCTAATTTCTTCACCCCTGATATAGTTAAACTCTAATATGGAATTGAGATAGTTCCTACCCCTAAGGAGATTGTTAGCTTGTCTAGTCAAAACTAGCAGGTGCAAGGCGGGAGCAGGCACAGTTTATCCTCAGGCGCTGCGTTATTTAGCGGATTAGGAATGATCATTAGGAGGTCAAAGCTCTGCGGAATCTGAGCTGTGATCTGGGAGGGCAGTCGGTGGTCACACAGCCAGGAAGTAAGAGATGCCTGGAAAGTGGACCTTTTTTAAAGAGTAATTGCTGCAAAGGCAGAATTAAAAAGGCATGTTTTGTGTGAAGGTGAGTGAAGAGCAGCAAAAGCTGATTGTTTAGGGGCAGTGGTTGAAGAGATCGTGTGGGGCCATGTTTCAGAGGATACTGAAAGCCAGACCCGTAGTTTGAGTTTGGTGTGACCTGTTCCTGTTTGCTGCTTTTTTTTTTTTTTGTCTTTTTGCCTTATCTAGAGCCGCACCCGCGGCATATGGAGGTTCCCAGGCTAGGGGTTGAATTGGAACTGTAGCCGCCGGCCTACGCCACAGCCACAGCAACGCGGGATCCGAGCCGCGTCTGCAACCTACACCACAGCTCACAGCAATGCCAGATCCTTAACCCACTGAGCAAGGCCAGGGATCGAACCCGCAACCTCATGGTTCCTAGTCGGATTCGTTAACCACTGAGCCACCAAGGGAACTCCTCCTGATGCTCTTTGGAAGGACGGCTTTAGGAGGGTTAGTCTGACAGATGCTGCAGGGACTAGAATAGGTTTTATATCTATAAACATGGTCAAGATGAGGAGATTAGATAATCTCAGAGGGATTTTGTGATCTTTTATTGAATCCTTACTAAGCACTGTTTGTCCTAAGTGCTTTAGTCATGATTTCATGTTAAACCTGACAACTACCCTGTGAGTTAAACACTATTACTCTCTTTACCTTAACAGGTAAGGAGACTGAAGCACAGCAAGGGCAATACACTTTCTTAAGGTCACACATAAGGACTAGAGCAGCCAGTCTGGCTTCAGAAACCATGGTCTTAAAACCATCTTGCTCTAAAATGTAATGTATTCCAGAGAAAATAAAATTAACGTTATTTTCTTCTGTGTAATTTTTTCCCTTATTAATTTCCCATCTCCTTAACTACAACACAATTTCGTGGCCCTAGAACAAAGGTTTGGCTTGGGGATTTCAAGCAGGCTTGCTCGTTTCAAACTTTTTCCAGAACCAGTAACTACTGACCACTTATAAATAATACTTCATAATTTCACTTTTTTCCTTCTTAACTGTGACAGATCAAAACAAGTTGAGACTGGATTTTAAGGAAGAAGGGAGGTTAGCTAATTTCCTCAGTGTTTCTGGTTTGCTGAGTCTCTTCACCTAGGCCATATTATATAAATAGTAATGTTTTTATATTTATATCTGCTTAAATACACCATTTATATATATTTAAATGTTAAGCTGACAGAAGCTCTGTAAAAAAAATAACATAGGCACACAGCTTTTGAGTTTCAGCAGTCAGAAGATGCACCATGGGTTCCGAATGCATTTCTGGTGGTGCTAATTGATGTTTCTGTATGTACTGCGTCATTGAGAAGGGGCTGTTGCTTGGCAGTAGGCGTGCCTGCTCCAGGTCCCCTTTTGTCATTTGTGACAGTTGGTCTCTTCGCAGCATGTCTTTTAGGACAAGGAATTGAGCTCCTGTAAAAGCATTTCTGAGGTTTTCCAGCTAACAGTTTTTCCTCTTGTTCTTTACTGTTTGGTTTCTTTGGTAACCTGGCCTCCCCTAGCATCCTGCTGATGTCTTACAGCGCCTGTTCCCTCCCCGTCCCCTCTCCTTACTTGAGGGTTTGTTTTTCCCCTTATTGCTTTAGAGCCTCGCTGGAAGAATATGCATCTCTTCTTAAATCTCCATTCCTGTGCATTTCTCAGAATTTATATTAGAAAGAGAGAGGAAAGAAATCACATGTAGAAGCTAAATCGCCATATTTTGGGGTTTCAGGCATGCAAAGGTAAATTTATTCTGTTGTCTGTGTATTTTGGGGGGTGGGGCTAAACAGTAATAAAATGTTTTCCAATTAAACTAGACGTTTTATAATTAAAATATTTTAGGAATGCAAGGTATTGTACAGAGAAAAGCAATCTGGAAATGGTGTGCATAGTTTGGTTACTATAGAGTTATTGTATGATTATTTGTTGTTGCTTTTTAAAATCAGTTGTTTCCATGAAAAGCATTTCTGTTCCTGTGGAGAGGGGAAAGGAAATAAATATCTAAAAGTCTATTCACATTTATCCCTTAGTGATACTCTTTTAAGCCTAATTCCTTGACCTTACTACCTCACTATCCTGGGCAGAGGGGGCCATTTCTACTACTTAAAGCACAGTGAAAAGCCCTACTTTAAATACAAATGAAACAATTTGTGCAGTTACTATATATTAGGTGCTATGTAGTTGATCCTAACTGTAGTGCTAGTTGCCATGTCACTTACTTTTACATTAGGAAATATTTTACTTTGGCCTCAATGTAATGTAATTTAAAAATATGCTGTAGAGGAGTTCTTGCTGTGGTACAGTCAGTTAAGAGTCTGGCGTTGCTACACCTGTGACATAGGTTGCAACAATGCCTCAGATTTAATCCCTAGCCCAGGAACATCCATATGCTTCGGGTGCGGCCAAAAAATACATGTATATATATTTTTTATAATACAAAAATTAAAAAAAATATATGGAGTGTAGGTAGGATTAGATAAGAAAGGAAGCGCCAGAAACAGAAATAGTAAGATTTACTACCCAAATAAATGCATTTCCCTATGGGTGCAAAATATATGAGCTTCTGTATGTGTATTTAATTATAGAAAAAGATAAGATGACCCCCTTTTTTAAGGGTCTCTAATAACTTGATAAATGTGTATGAGTGTGTATGTACATAGATGTGTGTGCTGTCGTTAGGAATGAAAAACCTATTGCAGAGGCAAGAAGAGGGAGGAATTAATTTTGCTGAAAGAAGTCAGGGACGAGCACGTTAAAAACACGGAGCACAGACCTGGCCTTAGGAAACTGAGTGAGAATTACTAGTTGTGTTTGTTGGTTAGTGCCAAAAAAGTGTGCGAGTGGGGCTATCAGAAGTCATAATTGAAATGTAGGTTGGAGGCATACTGTGAAATAGGACTGACTTTATCATTTAAGCAATAGGCAACCACCAAAATACATTTTTGGTTCCATCTTTTAGATCAGATTTGTGTTTTGAGCGTATCTCTAATAATATAAAATTATGTGTACTTCATGGCTGACACTGTGTGATAAATGACAAATTAGTAACTTACCTGTTAGGGTGATCAGATTATACCTGATTTCCCCCTTCCCTCCGTTAAAAAAAAAATCTAGTGAGGCTGCTTTTTTTTTTTTTTTTTTTGTAGTGATTGAGTTAGTACTGAACTCAGTCAGTAGTACTGATACGGAACTCCTGGTCTCTCACTTATTAGCTGCCTCTCTGACTTTAGATAAGCCTCAATCTTAGTTTAATTCATTGGTCAAACAAGCATAGTAATGCTTACCTTAAAGAACTGTTTTGAGGATTAGACTGAATGAGATAATACACATTAAAGCCCAGCACTTCACACAGAAAACTTAGCTATTAAATAGTAGCGATTATTGTTTTGGGATACTGCTTTTATGATAGAACATTTTTGGAATATGAGGAATTAATGGTTTGGGGAGGTGAAGGGGCGCACCACTGGTAAATGGATTAATCAGGAAGTAGATTAATTACTGCTTTATCCAAATAAGGCTTTTAGGTGACAGAGTAGAAGAGGAGATTTGGCAGGGAAAGAGAAAATGCCATCTGTTTGTGGATGGACTGACTTTAGGGTAATGGAGAGCATGAGGGTGATACCTAGAGGGTGATGGCTGGACATGCAAAGCCCGGCGTTTGGAGTTATTACGGTCCGATTGGGGACACCTGGTCTGGGGGGACTGACTGAGTAGCAGCCTATATATAGAGAGAGTCTCAGAGGAAACTAAGGTTTAAGGATTGGGAGCGGAGTTCCTGTCGTGGCTCAGTGGTTAACCAACCCGACTAGCATCCATGAAGACTGAGGTTCTATCCCTGGCCTGGCCTGGCCTCGCTCAGGGTTAAGGATCTGGCATTGCCGTGAGCTGTGGTGTAGGTTGCAAACTGGGCTCAGATCCTGTGTTTCTGTGGCTCTGGTGTAGGCCAGCGGCTACAGCTCTGGTTCAGCCCCTAGTCTGGGGACCTCCATATGCCACCAGTGAGGCCCAAAAAGGTAAACAAATAAACAAATAAATAAATAAAATTTAAAAATCTATGACTGGAATAAATAAGAAAAAAAAAAAAGAATTGGGAGCCTGTCAAAGGGATGATCCGTATTTAACTCCAGGGTAGTTCCCTGGTCTTTTGATCTGTGTTCTCTCTCTCTCTCTCTCTCTCTCTCTCTCTCTCTCTCTTTTCTGGCCTTGCTCACAGCATGTGGAAGTTCCTGGGCCAGGAATCAAACCCGTGCCACATTGGCAACCCAGGCTGCTGCAGTGTCAATGTTGGATCCTTAATCTGCTGTGCCACAGGGGAACGCCTGTCCTATATTCTTGAAGAAACTAGGGAAATAATGTTTTCTTTTATATAAATGCACTTTTAGATACTTATTTTAATAAAATAATCTATTATACTGAGGCATTCAAATCTGTATTCTGAAGGCCTGTAAGTTTAGATTTGTTGCTTTACTCATTAGTGTGTACATGATAAACTCAGCTTTGTTTAGCCTTCTGACCACTGGGCTTCATTCATAGCGTTTTCTCCAGTTCTCTCTCAAAGGGGAGAAAAAGTTCATTCTTTGATCTGGGAAAGCTTTCTGATGTTGGCAGATTTCCTCCTCAAATCTAGACACTTGGCCTCTATAGTAGTTTTTTATTCAGGAAAGTTCTCCCCTCTGAATGGTAGACTTAATGCAGACGCTGGTCCTTGGCTGTCAAGAGCAGTGCTGGGACCGTGTTGTGTGGCTTGCCAGGCAGGCTGCATAGTCAGTGTCCAGCCATAGCCTTTTCTTTGCATGACTACACCGTTCAAATGCAGACTGTTTCACTACATTCTCATAGAATATCCACTATTACCATTTTTTTTTCTGTGTATGAGAGATAAAAAAATCTTTTGCCTCTGTCTTCAAACCGGAGTTTAAATTTTAGCAGCTTTGGATCTGATGTAATAAAATATTAAGAGTTCCTAAACAAATCTGACTAATATCCACGAGGATGCAGATTCGATCCCTGGGTTAAGGATCTGGTGTTGCCGTGAGCTGTGGTGTCAGTTGCAGATGCAGCTTGGATATGGCGTTGCTGTGGTTCTGGTGTAGGCCGGCGGCTACAGCTCCATTTCGACCCCTAGCCTGGGAACCTTCATATGCTCTGGGTGTGGCCCAGAAAAAAAAAAATTAAAGAAACTCAGACATAACTGAAAGTTTCAATTGCTTACTTCCCAGTTTTCAGTCAGGGTTTAAACCTTGAGCCCTGTGTGTGTGTTTAGTTACCGTTTTGAGTTGAACTGTCCAAAACTACCTTGCTTAGGTTAAAGATTTAGTTAGATGGGTTTTTGGGTTTTTTGTGTGTTTGGCTGCGCTCGTGCCAGGCAGAAGTTCCCCAGGCTAGTGATTGAACCCCAGCTACAGCAGTAGCAATGCCAGATCCTTAACCTGCTGAGCCACCAGGGAACTCCAAGATTTGGTTATTAATTGTCCTGCCTTATTCTACTTCATGTGTCAAAATCTACACATGGAATTTAATTTGAAACCCACAGTAATAGAAAGTTAATTCCATGTAGTCAGGTCTGAGTTTTCCTTTTAATTTACTCAATCTCCTTTACCTTTAGACTACTAACTAAAAATAACTAGGGTTACCTTTAGTTTTAATATGTAGCTTGTATTAGGATTTTATAATACTATTTCTATTTGATTCTGGAAGTGTGGGAGTAGGGATGGACGCTCACCTTGTTCTTCTTCACCTTTAGGGAGTTAGAAGGATAGTTTGTGTTGGTGTTGAGCCAGCAACATCCTGCTTGTTTTCAAGAACCCTAGCGGCAGAATACTGAGGTACAAGTGTGTGCAGACCTTAAGTAAGTGAATGGCGAGCTATAACATTTTAATGTTAGAATCGTTTCTGGCCTGCCTGTATTGTTTCCAAAGTTCAAAGCCCTTGCTGATTTTAAAAGCAAATACAGAGAATTGCATGAAAACACAGATCTGAGGGACATTTAGAACTTTCGAAAATAATGAATACAAAAGGAAAGGTACTGCTGGCTGGGCATTACAGACTAGAAACCTGTGTTTAAAGTTTAAACTGCTTGGGTAAGATGACTTATTTTCCTGGTTTAATCCCCAGTATTCTTCCCCCTATGCCCCTTGACATTATCCCCCACAACATAGTAGAATATTCATTTATCTATTGCAGTCTTATTGGAAGAGAGACTAGAGTGTGGCGTATTTAAGGGCGAGAGGTTGAGTTGAGGTCTTTTCAACATTAAGCATTTCTGTCTGTGGACAAAGCACATAACTTCATTTAGGTCCTTTACTAACGTTTTGTAGTGTTCTTTATAAAATTCTCACACACTTTTTCTGGAGCTTGTGATAGTGACTATTATGAATATGTTCTTTTAAAAATTATCATCATCATTATATCTCCTTATATATTTGTGTTGGTATATTAGAAAGTTACTGAATTTTTATATGCTGGGGTTGCAACAATTTTTTTTCTTTCTTTTTTTTTTTAAGGGCTACACCCATGGCGCATGGAAGTTTCCATACTAGGGGTTGAATCAGAGCTGCAGCTGCTGGCCTGTGCCACAGCCACGCCAGATCTGAAGCTGCACCTGCGACCTACACCACAGCTCACAGCAATGCCTGATCCTTCACCCACTGATCAGGACCAGGGATTGAACCCACATCCTCATGGTTACCAATTAGGTCCATTACTACTAAGCCACAGTGGGAACTCCAAAACAATTTGTTTTGTAAAGGGTTTTACTTATCCCTTCGGTGTTTCAGTTGCATCATCTATAAAACAAAGGGTTTAGGTTAGAATAAGACATTTCCAGAGGTCTTCCTAGTATGAACTTCAGGCGATTCTGTGTCAAGGCACCGTGCTCTGCATACTTCTTGAGGTGAGCTGGAGTTGTGCCACCTGAACTACAGCTAAGTTCTGTGAATACAGCCACACTTAGCTTAGTGCACATGTATATGTTCGTATGTGTTTAACACACTCTGTTCTCTGTATAATGATTCTTCAACATCTTGAGGTAAAGAGTGAATAGTTAACATTTAACATTTAAAAAATAACCCTCAAAAGTACAGTTTCTTATTCTGGTTGAAATAGTTTACTATTATCTTTTTACCCTACATTTTAGTTTGTTGCTGTGTTAGTTTTACTGCATATTTTCCTTCCTAAAAATAGATGGTCTTTAAACCATAGTTTTTATAAATATTTGCATCTCAAGTCAAATTTTTTCCTACAACATGGATTTCATTTGCTGAGTTTTACTGGAGCAGGTAATGTTAAGAGAGCTCTCTGCCACATGTTTATTCTCTTCCATACTCTGGTCCCAAGTATCCTGCATGCATATGTCAGAAGATCCACTGGGAGTGTGGGTACTATCCTTGGAGAATTATTTTAATGTTTATTTCTGCTCGGTCAAGGGAAGCAGATGCTGTACTTGTTATCTCTGAAAATATATTTAGTTCTAACCCCCAGATACATCTCAACAACGGGCCATCTCTTTTATCTTTTATAAAAACATAAGTTATATAAGTTTCAATCCAGATGCTGGCCAGAAATTTGCTTAAACAAACTGAAATGGCTAAATGAACATTAAACTTAATCTGAATAGAGTTGCAGAAGATGGATGCAGGGCAAAGGTCGGCACTGAGCTAGTACCTGTGTGTGTGTGTGTGTGTGTGTGTGTGTGTAAGTTATGGTAAAATTAGCACATAACATGAAACTTATCATTTTACCTGTTTTTAAGTGTACAATTCACTGGCGTTAAGTACATTCACATTGTTGTGCAACCAAACTTTTATCATCTTGCAAAACCGAAACTCTGTACCCAATAAAAAATTCCCTGTTTCCCCTCCCCCCAGCCCCGGGCAACCACCATTCTACTTTCTGTTTCTGTGAGTTTGAACCAGTAGATACTTTATGGGAACCTGACCTCCTTTATGTCACCAAGTGGATTTTGAGGATGTAGAAGAGAGTAATAGATTATAGCCATTCTCTCTAGTCACACGAGTATTGGTGGTTGCCAGTCCTGAAGTTAAAGCACCAGCATCAGTCTTCTCTAATATGAAGTTTGGAAGTTGCTCTTCTTTTTGGTTGAGAATAGCTAGTGATTAACAGTTATTGGGTACTTATTACTTGCCTGAAGTTGGCAGAAAGGCCTGCTCCTTCTGTAATGAAAAAGAAAAGTAAGTTTGGGTGCATAACAATGTCTAGAGACATAAAGGAAATTGAAGAAACTTTTTTTTTTTAGAGTTGCACTTGTGGCATATGGAAGTTCCCAGGCTAGGGGCCAATTGGAGCTGCAGCTGCCAGCCTACACCACAGCCACAGCAACATGGGATCCAAGCAGCATCTGTGACCTATGCCAAAGCTTGGGGGAGTGCCAGATCCTTAACCCACTGAGTGAGGCCAGGGATCAAACCTGCATTCTTGTGGATCCTCATTAGGTTCTTAATCTGCTGAGCCACAACAAGAACTCCTGAAAGAATTCTTCATATCTGTTTTCTCTTTCAAGCTCAAGACTAGGTCATTTGTTGAAAGTTAGGAAACTGAGATTGGTTAGAGGGCTCGAAAAAAGTGACAGAAGTTTGGAATTGCTAGAAACAGGATAGGGACCCAGTCAGGGATAAGTAGAATAATAATAATAATAATAATAATAATAATAATAATAGTGCTGATACTAATGATAACAATAAGTACAGCCAATATCTATTAATTACCTGTTTTCTACTAGCTATTGTACTAGGTGATTTATCTTTTAACCTTTATAACAACTTTATTAAAGTAGTTGTTCTACAGATAAGAAACTGTGGTAGAGCTGGGATTCTGATTTCATTCTCTTGCCTCGAGGCCAGGCTGTTCTTTCTGCACTGATAATGATATTGGGAATGGGTACTTCATATCAGAAATATTGTTCAGAGTGTAACAAAAATTGTTTTTCAGAGAAAGGAGGAAGACTGGACTGAAAAATAAAGTATGTATCCAAAATAAAAGAAAGACGTTAATGCTTTTTTTCACCACCAGATGGTTAATGCCTTTGAAGTGTGGCTTCATGAACTGAAGCGAGCTACCATAGCCCTACAGAAGCCCAGACCTGGTTACGTGACTTGGTGGAGATATCTGAAATTTTAAACTCACTTTCTCCTCCCTAGAGCCTGTATATCTAAAATATTGGATTGAGATTAATGCTAGTAACTCCAATATCTATGTAGGAATAAATGAGGACCTTTTAAAGTTGTAATTAGTCTGTTCATTGAACAGGTACTAGTTGTATTGATTTCATGTTATTAAGGACTACATTACAAAGTTTAGATTTTAGAAAACAATAATATGTCTATGCATGTACGTTATTGTTCTAAATCAATATTTATTGAAAAGAAACCCTTAGAATCATATGTGCAAGTTTAAGTTTCTTATTTGCTTTTATTTGTATGTGTGAAAGGTTTTCCAAAGATGTAGGTGAACAAATGGAGGCCAAAAGAATTGATGTAAAGCAATCAACTGATTAAGTTACGGCTGAACCTCTACTGACTAGTGTTTTAATATCCAGATGGACAAACAAGCTCTTACTAATTCATGAGGGTAAACTCATCTCCTATGATCAGTCAATTAATTTCTAGGCTATAGTTAGTTCATATGAATACCCTTATTACTCAGATGGGAAAATTCATTTACTGTGTTATGGACTCGATTTGCATTGCCTAAAACTGCAGAATATGGTTTTGCTTTCCAGGTCAGTATGTCAGGTTACTTGTGACTCAGGCAGAGCAGTTACCTCTTCCAGGGTTCAGTCCTTTTAAATTTGGGGCTATGTCATGTGCCACATGTATCCTGTGTATTCTCTACTAGATCTTCGATTTTATTAGAAGGAAAAGAACTAGCAATAAAGTATGAGTTGAAATACAGTATAGACAGATTTTATCAACTTGGTGAGCACAAACTTCTGTACAATAGAGGTTTGTTGCAGACACTTTTTCTAAGTGGAAAACTCATCCAGAAGACATTTTTGAAGTTTTGCTATGAGGTGAATGAAAAGAACCTTTTGTAGACCTCTGCTTGGGAGTCTGGTAAACTGGTACTTTGGGATTCTATACAGAGAGTTTCAAGGCTGGGGGAATATCTCAGAGTAAAGCTATCTAAGTTTTGTATCCAAAGCTATTAATTTCTTCAACTCTGAGAAGAAACCACAGATTGTGTAATGGCCTTGGTATTTTGTTGGTGTGGAGAGGATGATCTCAGAAGACTTGTAAGCCTGTGCTGGGATGTGTGTGACACGTGCCTTCTTTCCAATTTTTTTATTTCAACAGTTGTGGACACATTTTTGAAACTGTAGACATCCTAAGTTAGCAAATCCGAATCAGCCCACAAAGCAGCCATTTTTGCCAGTGCCAAGCGCATACTTTGCTGAATTTTCTAATCTGGGCTCCAGAGTTTATACATAGCAAATTCTAACATCTGCCAAGTTCTGTTATGACCCAGAGGGGAGTGGAGGAAAGTGGGATGAAGAATCTGGAAAAGACTGGTGCCTATAGAGTAAGTTGCATTTTGGAACTTGCTTCCATGTGGATTTTCTCCTCTTGGACCGCTGTGATGTTTAGCGGGCTGAGCTGGAAAGGTCATATTGCACAAGACAAAGAACAGTAAATGGTCTGTTCGGTGACTTGCTGTCAAGCCTCCTGCCAGTGCTGACCGATGGTTGTAATCGCCATTTTTCCTGTAGGATACTAGAGTTTGGCTGTCATCTTTTTGGGAATGTGGTAATTTGTAGCTGTTGCCTTTGGTCTGGTGGGAGAGCTAACATTCAGAGGCTCTGTCTAGTCCAGTGGCTTATAGCTCTCTCTCTCCTTTTTTTTTTGTTTCGTGAACTGCTGCTTCTTTTTAGCCTTAAGAATATTTGTTCTAAAAAATGCATGCGAATATTAAACTGTTAATTCCTTTTCATTTTGCCAAAGAGAACTTGAATTTACCTCTTCCTACAAGACATTGACATTGTCTTTTTTTTTTAACCTTAAGACATTGGCCCTAGAAATAGTTTGTTGTTTCTTCCTTTGCTTTTCCTTTAAATTAGTAAAATTGTCATTTCCTTGGGTTGTGATGCAGTTCTAAACCATGTTTAAAATATGCACAGGGGCAAAGACCCCAATAAATTTAAAAGTATTAAGAGTATGGGACAGAAATTAGCACTTCTGATAAGTTTAAGTTCCCTCAGATTTGCTTTATAGGAAGTGTATTAATTAAGGATATTTTTCCAGAGCATTTCCATCCAGGTAAATATGTTATTTTACGTAGGTGCTATTTAAAAATATAGATGTGTTCCTGACATTACTTATCAATTTTTTTTTTTTTGTCTTTTTAGGGTTACACCTGCGGCATATGGAGGTTCCTAGGCTAGGGGTCAAATCAGAGCTGTAGCTGTTGGCCTACACCACAGCCACAGCGACGCCAGGGATCGAACCCACTTCCTTATGGATACTAGCCAGGTTTGCTAACTACTGAGCCACGACGGAAACTCCACTTAACAATTTTTAATAAGTGAAATAAAAAAAAAAAAAAAAACTTATGCTGGAGAAAGGAAAAATATATGTAAAATATTGGAGCCCATGTAAGAAAACAACGGAAGGCCTTGAAAGGGCTAGAAAGCATGATTTCGTAAGTAGAGTCAGCACCGAAGGTTTTGTGTTGAGGGTTTCTTAAAAGATTAGAGCAAAGGGAGGGACAAGAGGGAAAAATTGTGTCCAAGCAGAGTGGGAGGTCATATTGCCCTATATAAAACTGGGACCCCAGAAATCTGACTACTCAGTAGATGAGTAGGAGAAAAAAATTCCCTGCGTGCAGAGACTTGCTTATTAATGTCTTGGCTCTGAATAGAGATGGGAGAAGAAGTCTCCCAAGAAACTGCCTTTGCAGAAGCCTGCGGGCACATGGATTTGCAGTCAGAGTTCATACTACTTGTGAGGCCTGAAAAAAAAATCTCTCCGCTGGTAACACTGTTGATAGTAATCCCAGTTGGTTGTGATTCCCACTGTCTGGGAGAATCAAATTTAAATCTGTATAGACCACAAAGAATTTTTATGGAAAAAGTTGCAAGAAATTTTTCTGGATAAAGAGCTTGCACAAGAAAACATGTGAGTGTGAGTTAGTCAGATGTAGCAGGTTATATTTTCCAGAGATGGCTGCAGCAGTGTTTCCCAGCCCATGTGCTCTTTTAGAACCTTGCTCTTCTGCCTTCAGGAAGTAGAGTCTGTCTCGTTCCACTTAACCGAGCCAGGCCTTTCGAGCCAGACTGCACTGACCCAAGTCAGTCAAAAGTGCTGTTATGTGATTCCTGAGGCTAAGTCATGAAAATGCCACCCATTTCTTCCTTATCCTCTTGGGGTGCTCATTCTTGGAATCCCTCACCGTGCTGTGTGAAGCCGGGGCAGTCCCTGGACAGACCCATGTGGAGATGAACGGAGGCCTCAGGTCCGCGGCACCAACTGAGCTGCCAGCTGCCGGCCGATACTAACTTACCATCTGGAAGGTGGATCCTCCGGTTTCCTGTCAAGCAGCCCTGGGTGACTGACGCCACATGGAACAGAGACAAGCTGTCCTTTTTGAGCCCGAGACAGATTGCAAATCTGTGAGCAAAATAAGTGATTGTTGTTTTAATCCACAAAATTCTGGGGTGGTTTGTTATATACATTGTTGGAGAACAACAGTTCAGCAGTAACTGTTAGTCTTCCGTGTGTATGTCTATGTGCGCGCGTGTATAACTTTAGCTCCTGTAGATAGCCAGAAGTCCTGGCTGATTGATTGATTGATTGACCAGTAGAGTCTACAGCATATGGAAATTCCCAGGCCAGGGATCGAACCTATGCCACAGCAGCAACCCGAGCCATAACAGTGACAGTGCTGGATCCTTAACCGCTGGGCCACCAGGGAACTGCTAGTCTTGCTTTTTTGTATGTGAGTTACACTTATAATTTGGAGATATTTGTGTGTGTGTGTGTATATATATATATATACACACGCATATATATATATATATATATTTTTTTTTTGTCTTTTTGCCTTATCTAGGGCTGTACCCGTGGCATATGAAGGTTCCCAGGCTAGGGGTCTAACAGGAGCTGTAGCTACTGGCCTTCGCCACAGCCACAGCCATGCGGGATCCGAGCCACATCTGTAACCTACACCACAGCTCACGGCAATGCCGGATCCTTAACCCACTGAGCAAGGCCAGGGATCGAACCCACAACCTCATGGCTCCTAGTCAGATTTGTTAACCACTGAGCCGCAACGGGAACTCCTGTATATTTGTTACAGTTCAATAAAAAATTTACCTAAAAAAAAGAGTATAAAGAGAAAAAATAAGCCACAACTTGAGAGAAGATGTATTGACAAAGTTTATCCAGAATATAAAAGAACTTTTCAAATTAAAAAAAAAAATTGGAAAGTCATGAATACGTTTATTTCAGAGGCAGGACTAAGTGATCCGGGAACATATGAAAATATCCTCAACCTCAAACTTTTTAGTAATCAAGGAAATGCAAATTAAAAGTGAGGAATTTTTTTCCCATCAGACTGGGAAAAATTAGAAATAACAGTTGTTGGAGATGATGTAGAACAGTGGCAACAGTCCCGTTGCTGGATACAGCCGTTTTGGAAAACAATTTGGCTTTACTTATTGGCGTCTAAATATGGATGCTAGTGAAACTTTTACACTCATGGCCCAGGAAACATGTATAAGAATATTTAAAATACTGTCCATAAGCTAAAAATGCAAACAGCTTGAATATCCAGCAACTGTAAAGCAGTAAATAAAATCGGTGTATTCATAAAAGGATGACCGTCAGTGAATTAAGTATCACAGCTTGCATCTTCATGGAGGACTATTATAAGAATCCATGAAGGGCAGTTAAAAATAGTAAGTAGGATTCTCTTCATACAAAATTTAAAAACAGGTAAACCTAAACAATGTGTTTGGTGATAGAGATATGGTAAAATTGTAAAGAAAAGGAAAGGATAAGGATGTAAACATTAGGATTTCATGATAAGAATTTGTATGTATTGTTAAAAAGAACCTGAGACTGATTCTTTTTTCTAAGATTTGGTAATGCAAATAGTAGTTCTTAATTAATCTTTTTGGTAGGTTTATCTACATATAAAAATCCTCTAGTAAAATATATTTTGAATTTGTTTTTCACTGTTTCTTTATGTCAGCCTTGCATGGGAAGCATGACTAGGGTTATGATGAAACAAGGAGTGTTTATCCACTGATTCAAGTTCAATAGTTGTAGCTTCCTTCTTCTTCTTCTTTTTTTTTTTTTTTTGCTTTTTAGGGCCTCATCTGCGGCATATGGAAGTTCCCAGGCTAGTGGTTGAATTGGAGCTGCAGCCGCCAGCCTACACCACAGCCACAGCAACGCCAGATCCAAGCCGAGTCTGCGACCTATGCTACAGCTCACAGCAACACCAGATGCTTAACCCACTGATCGAGGCCAGGGATCTAACCTGAGTCCTCATGGATACTAGTTGGATTCGTTTCCGCCACACCACAATGGGAACTCCGGGTTGTAGCTTTAGAATGAGAAATTAGGCCTCTTACCCTTCTTGCCATAAAATTGGCTTACTATTTTTAAAAACAAAAGACTGTTCTTAGTTTATTTTTTTTTGGTGAGCAGCAGAGGCACTCTTTCGCCTCTACGCCTAGCCTGAGTCTGCTTTTTAAAAAAAATTCTCCATGCATTGACATCTCTTCCTTTTCTGAAGGAATGTGAAACCCAATAATTACACACAGACCTGACCTACTTTGGAGGAACCAGAGGACAAAGAAACCTTCACTTTTCTTCATCCTTTTTTGGTTAAAAAGCAGAGATTTGGGGAGGTGAGGGCCAGAATTTCCTATATCTGTTTTTTGAAGAGTCTGACACAATTTGTCCCTGTCTCGTGTGTTAGAAGTGTCCCCATGTGTGTTGCTTATAGACTAATGGACTTGATACTTATGAATGCTTTGCATATCTGCTGATTTGGAAATGTTTGGCCATTTCCCAAGGGCCCTATAGCTTTGCGAAAATAAAGAGGAAAGGATCTATTGATTTTTTTATTTTTAATTATCTTATTTTCTGTACTTAATTTTGTAAACACCTCAGTCCTTTTTTTTAAAAAAGAAGTAGTTAACATACATGCTCATGTTAATGACGAATCAGCTGGAATGAAAATTTGGACTGGTCATCCCATTTAGTGCTTGTTGTGGTTTCCTGGTAACTGTTATTCCAGTTTTGTCTTAGTTCTGTTTCTCTGTTGTTACTTTCCCAAGTTGGTAGGTTATTTTCATCTTGGTTTTTACTATTTGCTTAATTAATTAATAATTTTAAAAGTTCCCCCAAATCACAAGCAAAACTCTTTTTGGTTTGGTTCATTATTATTGCTGCATAATAATTTATAGTTACTCTGGGTTCTGGGTCCTAGGTCCTGTATTAGATGCTTGAGAATTTACTAAACCCATTGTTTTGTATAGTAAACAGCAACCTTAAGAGGGTAAGGTGAATATCAATATCTGGAATATCAAGAGCTAGGAGACAGTATGCATAAGGATAGACATATTGATCAGTGGAATAGCTTCAAGAGTCCTTACATTTGTGGTTATTTGACAAATGTGCTGAGACAATTAAATGGAGAAAGAATATTTTTTTCAACAAATGGTGCTGGAACAACTGGATATTCACACACAAAAGAGTGAAATTACATCCCTGCTTTACGCCATACACAGAAATTAACTCAAAATAGATTATATATATAAATGTAAGAGGTAAAACTATAAATCTTTTAGAAAAAAACATGGAAGTAAATCTTTGTGATCTGAAGTTATGCAGTGGTTTCTTGAGTATGCCACCAAAAGCATAAGAACAACAGTAAAAAAAAAAAAAACACACAGATTAAGTTGAACCACATCAAAATTAAAAATATGTGCTGCACACCACGTTACAAAAACATGGTGGAGTTCCCATCATGGCGCAGCAGAAACAAACCCAGCTAGAAAGTATGAGGTTGTGGGTTCGATCCCTGCCCTCGCTCAGCGGGTTAACGATCCAGTGTTACCATGAGCTGTGCTGTAGGTTGCAGACGTGGCTCAGATCTGATGCTGCTGTGGCTGTGGGGTAAGCCAGCAGCTGTAGCTCCGATAGGAGCTAGCCTGGGAACCTCCGTATGCCGCGGGTGTGGCCCTAAAGAGCAAAAAAAAAAGTGAATGACAAGCACAGAATGGAGAGAAAATATTTGCAAGTCATATATCTGTTAAGGGATTTGTATTCGAAGAACTCTTACAACTCGGTAATAAAAAGACCAGTTAGAAAAATGAATGAAGAAGGTATATAGCTGGCCCATAAACACATAACAAAAAAGATCCTCAACATTATTAGTCACTAGGAAAATGAGGATTAAAATCACAATGATATATCACTTCATCCTGTTAGGATGGCTTGGATCCTGCGTTGCTGTGGCTGTGACGTAGGCTGGCAGCTGCAGCTCCGATTGGACCCCTAGCCTGGGAACCGCCATATGCTGAGGGTGCAGCCCTAAAAAGCAATAAATAAATAAATAAAATAAAAAATAAATAAAACTTTACACATCCCAAATATCAGTTTGACCTAGTAGAGCTGATAGTAGTGAAAGAATAAACTTTGTAGTAACCGGTGTAATGTTAAATGAAGGAAGGTAGAGGTGTTTGTGAGCCTACCAGCAGAAGATGAAGAAAGAAGCTGGAGGAGAGGTGGAGTGCTGTGATATATTTTCTCTGTTTCAAAAATTTGCTGACTTCTGATGTCTGTCATTCATTGCTTTGTTGGTCAGTTTTCTATGTTTATATTTAAGAATTCCTTACCAGGATGCTGGTCCTGTTGTAGGCATAATGGCCTGACTTGGGACAACTGATGGGTGAGTCCTTCCCCAGTGCTTTCCTGTGGCTGGTCCAGGCCTTTTCGGCTTGCATTTGACTTCTCCTTCTGTCCAATTCTTCTTCCCTTCCTTCCCCTCCACAGATGTTAACCCCTAGTAAATATCTTGTACTCAAAACACCAACAACAAAACAAAACAAAAAAAACCTTCCTTACCCTAAAATCTAATTTTGAGAGTCAGCAAAACATAGTGTAGTTAAGGATTTAGGTCCTAGGGCTCATTCTCAACTGTCTGGGTTTAAATTCTGCCTCTGCTATTCAGTACTGTATACCCAGGGCAGACTACTTCATTGGTGTATGTGTAAGTCTTAAATAGGAATGCTAATGGTACTGACTTTGTAGGGCTGTTGTGAAGACTGAGTTAATGCCTGTAATTGTTGTAGTTTTTTTCAAGTGTGATAACTGTTCCATGGTTATGTTTTAAGAGAAGAGTGAATCTTTTTAGAGATACGTATTAAAATATTTACAGATGAAATGATACGGTGATGGGGATTTTGGAGGAAATTGCTAGAGTTGAAGCAGGATTGACCATGAGTTGATAATTGTTGAAGATGATTGATGATTTAATTATATTACTGTCTACTTTTGTATATATATGTGTGTGTGTGTGTGTATATGTGTATATATATATGTACATATATATATATATTTTTTTTTTTGGTCTTTCTGCCTTTGCTGGGGCCTCACCCGCGGCATATGGAGGTTCCCAAGCTAGGGGTCTAATCGGAGCTGTATCCACCGGCCTACACCACAGCCACAGCAACATGGGATCCGAGCCGCGTCTGTGACCTACACCACAGCTCACGGCAATACCGGATCCTTAACCCACTGAGCAAGGCCAGGAATGGAACCCACAACCTCATGGTTCCTAGTCGGATTCGTTAACCACTGAGCCACAACGGGAGCTCCTACTTTTGTGTATATTTGAATTTTTTGTAATGAAAGGTTTAAAAAGGTAACAATGCATTGGCATGTATTAAGTGCTCAATATGTTTTAGCCCTTCTAATTATGTTTAGTATATTGGAATTAAATTGTCTGAAGCACAAAGAAAAAATATGAAACAAACTAAGCTTGACACTTCAATTTTCTAATTTCTAAGATTCTTCTTATAGATGGAAACTTTATCAAATTTGGATAAGATTTGTAGACGTGCTTTTTTGTTTTCTGTGTTAGCATCTTCCTAATTAAGTTGTAATTTATGGTTTAACTAGTTTGACTTAGTTGCAGTCTGCCTCACAATCCATTTAATTTATCTTACCATTGTTTGTTCTGTAAGTGGGATGGAAATTAATATCAGTGTTATTGATTACCAGTGTTACTAGTATTAATGGTAGGAGATAGGGCTTTACTAATAGTGAAGATATTAGCAGGAAAAATGGCAAGGCTTACCTAGACAGTGGTGTTATGCTGTAATGTATTTAATTGCTGTTTAAGCAAGGAAGGTAATACTTAAGAACTGATTCACTGAAGTTACCTCAAATGTGAGAAATGCATCTTTCTGCTTATCATATGGTCCTCTGTTATATAGCACTACGAAAAAACAAGATGGCCTGAATATGCTAGTTGTTCAAGATTGAGAACTGTGTAGTGATTTTGATGTATTTTATGTGGATGAACCTTGGAACTTAAAAAAATAAAATGAAAATGTGAAAGAAGCAAACCTTGGGAGTTCCCTGGTGATCTAGTGGTTAGGGCTCAGTGCTTTCGCCGCTGTGGCCTGGTTTGATCCTTGGTGTGGGAAATGCAATCCCACATTAAGCCACTGCACGCCACAACCAAAAAAAAAAAAAAAAGCAAAACCAAACCAAACTCTCTCAGAGTTCTGTTTAGGAATTGGCATAGTCATAAGGCCTTGTCTTGATAACTCTGCTGTCAGTTACTTGCAGCACACGTTTTCATTGAATAGCTGAGGACCTTGAGGACTTGCAGACCTAAGAGGTAAGATGATTTGCCCAAAGTCACAGACTTTTCTTAGAGACGAGTTGGGAGTTGAATTTTAGATCCCAACTCTCAGTCCTGTGCTCCTTTTGCTGTCTCAGGGATTTCTAAATTGTTCTCTAGAGCCCTAGAGTTCTAAAAAGTTTTGTCTCTCTGAACTTTTACCGAAGGTTAACCAGAGTAGGTACCTCTCCCACTCCCCATCTTATGTATTAGAGTTTCTATGAGATTTTATTCATAGGGGGGAAAGATTCTGCTACTATATATGTTAGTTTTTATGTCTTTCCTACACAGAGCTCTTCATTCTGTGCCATCTTCTACTCAGAAAAGTGCATTTGATTTATTGGAGTTTTCTTGACTTTGTTTCAAAGAATACCACTGTGGTCTCTAAAGAAACCTGTGACCCAGAGATTTCAGGAAAATTCAGATGAACTTTCAAATAGAGAGTGATAGGAGTTTCCCGGTGGCTCATTGGGTTAAGGATCTGGTGCTGCTGCTGTGGCTCAGTCACTACTGTGCTGCAGGTATGATCCCTGACCTGAGCACTTGCATCATGTGAGCACAGTCCCTCCCCTCCCCCCCAACGAAAAGCAATCTTGTCATAAGAACAAAAGAGGGCCCAATATGGAGTTCCCATTGTTGCGCAGCAGAAACAGATCCAACTAGTAACCATGAGGTTGCTGGTTCATTCCCTGGCCTTGCTCAGTGAGTTAAGGATCTGGCCTTGCAGTGAGCTGTGGTGTAGGTTGCAGATGCGGCTGGGATCTGGTGTTGCTGTGGCTGAGGTGTAGGTCGGCAGCTGCAGCTCCAGTTCAGCCCCTAGCCTGGGAACCTCCATATGCTGCGAGTGCGGCCCTAAAAACAAAACAAAGCAAAACAAAAGAGGGCCCAATAGACAGTGTAATAGGTTGCTTTTTACTTAAATTGTGGATGCTTTTAATGATTTAAAAAACAAAACCTCACTGTTAATAACTATACTCAATATTAATATCTAATTATAGTAACTTATTTAAAAGTAAAATCCTTGCTGGTACTTTTAGTAGCTTTTCAGACCAGACTTGTTCTGTAATGTCAGTTTAGGACTGTTATAGAAGGTCAGAATTTAGAATACATGTAATCCTGCTAAAGGAAATTACAGTCTTATTAAATGTTAACTTTGATATGGAGTATGTATTTCATGTAGTTGTGTTTTTACATTTAATGGTATAATATTAAAAATATATATATCGTAATAACCCATATAATAATGAGTTATATTTTACTGAAATAGTTTTCAAAGTTTTTCTGTGTTGTTTAGCAGTAGTCCTCCTCCGCCTTTAAAATAAACGTCAGAAATTTGAGAATCAATTAATATTTCCATTAGACTATCCAGGGGAATGATTTAAGTTACTTAAACTTCATTGTTCAGCACATGAAACACAAACATTCATTATAGAAATAAAATCTGTTTGATTTGAAAACGTGATGACTGCTTAATATAAGGAGCTCTTTGAAGTTGGAATAAACACCAAAAGCCATCACACAAAATATTGCCATTTTATTAGACTCCCACAGGGACATGTTCCGCCAGCACTGATGGTTTGCAGCTGGGATTAGCCCTCAGAAGATTCGTAGTGCAGTGCTCATGATGAGCACAGGGAAGCTGGCTCTTTACCTTTGGGCTGCCGCAGGGAATACTGAGCCCGGTGTGATAACCATTCAGAATAGCTATGCCTGGTTTGACAAAAATGTACTTCTTGACAAACAGTTAGCTCATAGTACTAACACCCAAGGCTGCGTGGCAAATAAGAGTTTCAGGAACAGGGAGGTAAGATGGTACCTGATGATGGAGATTGCTCCGTCTTCCTTTAGTCTTCATCGCCAAATAATCGGGGGATGTGAGGAGATGAGGGGTTTAGAATAGTTTTTCAACTGTCGTTGTATTCCCTGGGTTCACTCAACCTGCTGCTGCTGCAGGCTATGCTATTAGGCCTTGGGGGGCATATTAACATAATTTAAAACAATTTAAAATGTGAACTGTTGCTGACTTTGTTCACCAGGAACAACACCACCATTGCAGGGCTGGCAAGATCATCAGTGTAATAAATCTCCACTGGGGAAGTTTAAGAAAGTTATGCTGTGCCAGATGAGTTTAGCTCTCTTTCCAGCTGGTGCTTTAAAAAGCTTTGAGTGTTCTAGGTGCTGCATCTAAATGTGCCTAACTGTACGCAGACTCCTTGACAAATGCCATTCTTGGGAAGAGCACAGTCCTGTGAGCCTGTGTTATTTTTACCTAGGAGCTGGCACTCCAGGAAAGAGTGGCATGTACTTCATTAAGAAAATTTATCTTGAAATCCATTCAGTTTTCTGCTTCCTTCTAACCTCACAGTGCAGGCCATTGCCAAGTTCTTTACTCACATGTCCAGACTTTCTTCTTGGGAACAAAAATTCATCTTTCATAATTTCCTACCATAACTTAAGCTTTTTTCTTGGACTAACTGCTGCTCCCTGTTTTTCTTTTATTTCAAAACATTTCTATAACAATTGTTACTGTTTCATTATACCATTCTTTTAGATCCTGTACTTGGGTAGGCACTTTAAACTGTTAGAACTTCCTTATTAAACTGTTTAGTTCTCATCCCTTTCCTCTCCTTTTCTCTGTACTTTTCTGCCTAATCCCTCCTCTCCTCTCAAAGCTCCTGTTTGCCCTCTACTTTTCTTTGGGCCTCTCCCTCTCTCCTGCCCTTCCTTTAAAAAAGGCTTCAGGGCGTCCTTTAAAATAGCTCCCTTAGAATTAAGCCATCAGGAGTTTCCCTTGTGACTCAGTAGGTTAAGGACCTGACATTGCAGGTTTGATCCCTGGCCTTGCTCAGTGGGTTAAGGATCCGGTGTTGCCATGCCTATGGTGTAGGCTGGCAGCTGCAGCTCCAATTCGACCCCTAGCGTCGGAATTACCTTATGCCGCAGGTGTGGCTTGGGGAAAAAAAAAAAAAGAATTAGGCCATCAGTCTCATTTTATTTATTTTTTTCTTTTATGGCTGTATATGGAAGTTCCCGGGCTAGGGGTCAAATTGGAACTACCACTGCCAGCCTACGCCACAACCACAGCAACACCAGATCTGAACTGCATCTGTGACCTACACTGCAGCTTGTGGCAGTGACGGATCCTTAACCCACTGAGCCAGGCCAGGGATCGAACCCGTGTCCCCACGGAGACTAGTCGGCTTCTCATCTCACTGAGCCATGACTGGAACTCTACCATCAGTCTCATTTTAAATCTCCCTCTTAAACGTCCTAGATTTGGTCAGTCCAAAATAAATACCTGAAAATGGAATGGGTATTGATTTTTTTCCTGTCCTTTTATTTTTGGGTACTGAGATTTTGTAAGTAATTCTTACCTAACTTTTATTGTTATTGTCACCTCCATCCTCTTCTCCTCCCCCACGCACCTCCTTTTAAAAAATGTCTTTTTGTTCATTTCATTTAAGTGGTAAACCTATAGGCCAAGAGTTGATCTAATGTCCTATAAAACATGAAAAATCCTGGAGTTCCTGTCATGGCTCAACAGAAAAAAATCTGACACGAGGACACAGGTTTGATCCCTGGCCTCGCTCAGTGGGTTAAGGATCTAGCATTGCTGTGACAGTGGTGTAGACCAGCGGCTGCAGCTCCGATTCGACCCCTAGCCTGGGACCTAGCCTGGGAACCTCCATATGCCGCGCTACAGCCCTAAAAAGACAACAACAAAGATACAGAATTTTGTTGGCACCGTGTAAATGTTAAAATAAAAACAGCAATAATGTCAGCAGGCTGAGAGAGTTGCCCATTGTGTTAGAGACACTCCTAGGATTTTTGTTTTCTGAGAGGGTAAATGTTAACCAGATGGGAATTACTGGAACTGAGAAATTATTTTCTTTTTGCTTTAAAATTTTCTCTTCTGTGCTTTGAATTCCAAATAATCACCAGAAAATTTCCATTTATTAATTATGCACAATATTCCATGTTCTACCTTTAAAAACCCTTCTAAGAATAATGCATTTCATGGTATATTTTCTCACTTCAGTTAAGCTTTCACTTCTCTATCCCTTAGACATTATATGTGCACAAACGATTTTATTTTTACTATTCAGTACAACCCAAACAGAAGTATTCAAATAAAAGTCACCTAAAGACCTGCTTGGGATTTTAAACTATAGTTGACTCTTGAACAACACAGGGATTAATCCAAGTAAAACTTAGAGTTGGCCCTGCACATCTGTGGTTCCTCCACGTCTGCAGATTCAACTGACTCGGACCGTGCAGTAATGTAGTATATTTACTATTGAGAAAAATCCATGTAGAAGTTGGCCCAAGAAGTTCAAACCCAAGCTGTTCAAGGGTTGGCTGTATTTGTCTTGGGGTTCATCGGAGCTGACTGACTCTTAATCTGTGGTGGTCCTCTTGAGTCCTCCTGTTGGGAATTGGCTAGAATCCTAACATTCAGTCATTCCTTAGGCTTGACAACTGCATATTTTCCCAGAAACAGTTGTGGTTGGTGTGTAAAATGAATAGAGCAATTGGTTCTTTCCAGATAGATGTCTTTGCTTTGTCCCTTAGTACTTGATTTGACTGTTTGTTACAAACTAAAATATGGACTCCTTGATTGGTTCCAGTGCAAAGGTCAGGATCTTCCTAAGAATGTGGTCAGCCTACGTCCTGACCATGACCTTGTGATACAGCTTTAGTCATGGCTGTCTAGTGCCTGGCAGGTTTAACCTTATAGCTTATTAGCTGTAAGGTTTGGAGTTAGTTTCTTTAAACTTGTTTCCTGATGACAGTTCTATTTTCTAGTATATTTAAAAGAAAAAAACTTTCCATCAAGGCTGATTGCAGAGGGATTAATTTTTTCTTTTTCTTTCTTTTTTTCTTTTCTTCTTTTTCTTTTTTTGCAGCATATGGAAGTCCCAGGCTAGGGCTTGAATTGGAGCTGCAGCCGCTGGCCTACACCACAGCCACAGCAACTCAGGATCCGAGCTGCATCTGCAGCGTGCCCCTCACAGCGCAGGGCAATGCTGGATCCTTAACCCACTGAGTAAGGCCAGGGATCGAACCCACATTCTCATGTTGAGTTCTTAACCCACTGAACCACAATGGGGATTCCTGATTGCAAAGACATTTAAATTCCTTTCCTAGAAGCCATCTCAACTTAAGCTTTATGGAAAGAATTTAAGTCCTACAGGAAAAACATTTGAGTGATGATTTTCTCAGTTTTCCTTAAGGTGGTACCATTCTAGATACATAGGAGAGAAGTTAATTCATTACTTACGCTGATGCCTTGTTGTTCTCAAAGTTTGTTCCAGAGACCCCAGAGTCTCTAAAAGTCTTTCAGTGAGTCCCTAATTTTCAAAAATTTTCAAACATTATTTTCGTTTTTCACTCTCATTCTCTTAGTTATACAATGGGGATTTCAGAGGTCTGTATGATGTAATTATTCTGATGGCCGATAAAGTATGTGCTTGTGTATTCTTCTGTTTTAAAATTTTCTGTTTTAATTTCTGATTTTAACTTTAATCCAATTTCTAGGAAAATACTGATAACTAATTATTACCCATGTAAACAAGATTTCTTTGATGTTCTCCTTAATTTTAAAAATTTTCACATTTAATTTAATTTTGGCCATGCATGGAGCAGCTTGATGTGAGATCACAGTTTCCATAGCAAGGACTGAACCAGGGCCACAGCAGTGAAAGCAGAGATTCATAAGCACTAGACCACCAGGGAACTCCCTCAGTAATTTTTAAGAGAAGGAATCCTAAAAAAGAGAGAAGGAATCCTGAGACCATAAAGTATGAGAACTGCTGTAAAACTGGGTGTAAAACTTAATTCTGTCACAGAATCCATGTTTTTTTTTTAAGTATGAATTATTTTTTACTCTTTATAACAATAAATGGGACTATATTTATTTATTTATTTATTTTATGCTTAATGAATTTTACTACAATTATAGGTGTTCAAAACAGAATCCATGTTGAGAGAGCTGCTTATCAGCTGCTGGAGGATGCTGCCTTAAGTCAATCGGTTGTTCAGTAAACATTTTTTAGTGGAATTAAATTGAGTTCTTGGAATGCAGCTTTTGAGACCTTATTTAAGAGTCTCCTCAAGGCAGTGTTTGAGGATACTTGAGTGACTTGCAGCCTGCCAAGCTTCTTTGATATGGGTGACTGGCAATTCTCAGTATTGGGTCAAGTATTTTAGAAGTCATTTTCATGAAATACCTGCTTTAACTGGTATCTTATTGGCATCATCTAGACCAGTGCTATCCAATAAAATGAGGGCCACATATGTAATTTTACATTTTCTTTTTTTTTTTTAGGCGCCAACCTGCAGCATATGATGGTTCCCAGGCTAGGGGTCTAATTGGAGCTGCAGCCGCCAGCCACAGCCACAGCCACAGCCACAGCCACAGCCGCCAGCCACAGCCACAGCCACACCAGATCCGAGCCGCATCTGCGACCTACACCACAGCTCACTGCAATGCTGAATTATTAACCCACTGAGCAAGGCCAGGGATCAAACCCGCAACCTAATGGTTCCTGGTTGGATTTGTTAACCGCCGTGTCACGATGGGAACTCCATAATTTTACATTTTCTAGTAGTCCTGTTTTTAAAAGGAGAAACAGGCGAAATTAGTTGGGCTCCCCACCCCCAGCTTTTTAAGGAATAATTGAGAAATAGAATTGCAGGATACTATGATGTTTTGATATGTGTGTACATTGTGAAAGGATCTGCTCCACTGAGTTAGTTAACCTATTGGTCCCCTGACGTATTTATCTTTTTTTATCATGATAATATTTTCTCGTAGCAAATTTTAGACAATACACTGTTAGAATCTGTAGTCACCATGTTTTCCGTTAGATCTTGAGACCTTATTCATTTGATAACTGAAAGTTTTTTACCCTTTTACCAACCTTTCCCTATTTTCCCTCAGCCCCCGGCAACCACTTTTCTACTTTCTGTTTCTATGAGTTTGGCTCTTTCATTCATTCTTTCTTTTCTTTTGCCCCCCGCTTCCTTTCTTTTTTCTCTCTCCCTCTCTTTCTTTTTTTCTCTCTCTTTTTTTTTCTTTAAGATTTCACATGTAAGTGATACCGTGTGGTCATGTGGTATGTGTCCTGGTCTGGCTTGTTTCACTTAGCATAAGATCCTCCAGGTTCGTCTGTTTGTTTCCTCCTTTTTCAAGGCCCAATAATATTTCATGGTATGCATATTCCACATTTTTTTATCCATTCACCTGTCAGTGGATACTTAGTTCATTTATGTACCTTGGCTATTGTGAATGACGCTGCAGTGAACATTGGAGTAGAGATAATCTCTTGGAGATAATGATTTCATTTCCTTTGGTTATATAGCCAGGAGGGGCATTGCCAGATCATATGGTAGTTTTATTTTCTATTTGTTGAAGAACCTCCATACAGTTTTCATAGTGTCTGTACCAGTTTACCTTCTCCCCAACAGTGTATAAAGGTTCGTTCCCTTTCCTCCATTTCCTTGCCAGCATTTGTTATCTTTTGTCTTTTTGGTAAGAAACATCCTAGCAGGCAGGAGGTAGTATCTGTCTGCGTTTTTATTTATTTTTTTTTGTCTTTTTGCCTTTATGTAGAGCTGCACCTGCGGCATATGGAGGTTCCCAGGCTAGGGGTCTAACAGGAGCTGTAGCTGCCGGCCTTCACCACAGCCACAGCAACGCGGGATCCGAGCCATGTCTACAACCTTCACCACAGCTCATGGCAACGCCGGATCCTTAACCCGCTGAGCAAGGCCAGGGATTGAACCCGCAACCTCATGGTTCTTAGTCAGATTCGTTAACCACGGAGCCACGAAGGGAACTCCTGTCTGCGGTTTTGATTTGCATTTCCCTACTGACTAGTGATGTTTGAGCACCTTTTCATGTACCCATTGGCCACTTGTATATCTTCCTTGGGAAATGTCTGTTTAGGTCCTTTCCCCATTTTTTGGGGGGAGATGGGTTGTTTTGTTTGTTTTTTGCTTTTTAGGGCCGCACCTGCAGCACATGGAAGTTCCCAGGCTAGGGGTTCAATCACAGCTGCAGCTGCTGCCCTACACCACAGCCATGGCAACACAGGATCCAAGCTGCCTCTGTGACCTACACCACAGCTCACAGCAACACCAAATCCTTAACCTACTGAGCGAGGGCAGGGATTGAACCTGCATCCTCAAGGATACTAGTCGGGTTTGTTATCGTCCCTTTTGCCCGTTTTTTGTTGGATTGTTTCGTGTTTTTTTTAAGAAATTTTATGAATTCCTTCTATATTTTGGATATTAAGCCTTTATCAGATATGTGATTTGCAACTATTTTCCCATTCCA
Source organism: Catagonus wagneri (assembly GCA_004024745.2). NCBI lineage: Eukaryota > Metazoa > Chordata > Mammalia > Artiodactyla > Tayassuidae > Catagonus > Catagonus wagneri. The sequence continues at coordinate 3,755,012 of PVHT021183653.1, read as the reverse complement.
TGGTTTGCCTTTTTGTTGAAATTAGTTTTAATAATATATTTTATTTAGCTTGGTAAATCTAAAATATTATTTCTATATGTAATCAATGTAAGAATTATCAGTGAGATAGTTTATATTCTCTTTTTAATAGTAAGGCTTTGAATTGTGGGGTATATTTGACATAGATAGCTCATCAGTATGGTCCAGCCACATTTCAAGTGCTCAGTAGTCACATGTGGCTGGTGCCTGCTGTTTTGGACAGCACAGATCTAGACCATAAAATGATTCTAAATCTGAACTGAAAATAATCTAGAGTATTAGATGAGCTCTGTCATAGAAATAAGAGAGTACAACTTAGCTGCAGAAGTTAATATAAAAACAACCCCGGTGGAGTTCCCTTGTGATGCAATAGGTTTAAGATCTGGCATTGTCACTGCTGTGGCGTGGGTTCAAACCAAAAAATGCCCAACACTGTTGAAAGTAATTCACAGTGGCAAAATATTTGATATCTGCCTAAATGTTAGTGCATTTCACTGAGAAGTAGACTTCTTTCCTTAAAAGGATGTTGAAAAAACAAACTTTTCTAAAAATAAACCTTTCTCCACACTGTCATAATGTTTTCTCTTCCCTTCTTAAAGCATTCAGTCTGTTTACTGTATTTTATGAAGTTATTATGCATGCATCTGCATACTAGTTTAAGAGAATATGCTTTCTCTTTTTAGTGGAATTCTAGCAATTGCGTTCTTTGCATTTTCTTTTTGAGTAGTTCCCTTCTTTTAACTGTCCATTTGACATAGCATATCCCTGAATAAAAGGACTTCCTTATTTCTGCTGAGTGAGGAGGGTAATTTGTTTTGATGTTAATACTGAACCTTTCCTTGGCTCATTTGTTTTTATTGTTACCTTATGTTGCCTGTGAATGTGATATCAGAATATGCAAGTGAATTATTGCCTGTTGTGATAAAAACAGTATACATTCCCTAAGAGCAGTAATGCACTTGCAGAAGGTAAGGGTTAAAGGAACTGTGGTTTAGAAGTGAGAACTAACAGGGGGAAATGGCTATTTTTCCCTTCTAGAATGAATAGAGAACTGTGACTTTAAATTTGACATGATATGAATTTAACTTTTCTTCATACCACATGCGTATTAAAAAAGAAATTCATTGAATGGAAATGTATTGGGTAAGGAAATTCTGAAAGACTCCCAACAATATGTATCGGTTTAGCAACATATTTGAGATAATGCCATGTGTAATTAATTTAGTGTCAATTTACAAGATCACGCCCTTTGCAAGATAAAAAGATTCTGTGTAGAGTGGACAAACTTAAGAACTGTATGGTCTGTTGGTAATGTGCTGGAAGTTTCCTTCTTGTCCTGCTTTTCATACATAAGTACAAGTATGTGATTCATAGATTTTTAGCACCAATCTAAAAATGTTCTTTGAAAGATTATTTTATCTGTCAATTTATGTTTTGTTATTGACACGTTTTATTTTTCAAGCAGGTTTTCTGTATTACTTTAACCTAAAACGTTTGCTATAGCCTGCAGTAATCTGCTATAGCCTGCAGTAATCTGTAGCAGTGAGAATTCATGATCATCGACCTCTTTGGGTATTCTCAAAATACTCATACCTGCTTGCCAACAGCCTGCTCTCTGACTTGGTAGTTTCATCAGTATTTTTCAGCTGTTTAGAAAACTTCCACTTTCCAGTTAGCAGCTAAGGTAGGAGCTAAGCTTGAGGAAGTTCCCTTCCGTATCGAGTGGTCCTGTCAGGCACGCGTGCCAAGCAGCACTGTGATAGCTACTTGGGACGGATGGAAGGGGGCCTGGCCTGCCTCGCCCACGCTGCCTCTGACACAGCTTTCAGGACCAGGTCTTGCTGTGGGCTCCATCCTGTGGCTCACTGTGACTTTGCCGAATGGAATGCATTTTCTTCCTAGCTCCGTTCCTTCCACGTTCTTCCCGCATCAGCTGGAAGCAGTCTGTTCTGAATGCTGCCCACAGTTGTTAGCTATTTCACTTCTAGCCCCCCCTCCAACTTGCCCCTTGAGAAAGGAGTTGATGAGTTTCAGATCCAGAATTATGTCACTTGGTGAAGCAGCTTTAATCCTTACCAAAGAATGCCTAAAATTTAAGGCTTGATTCCAGAACAAACTAGGTAATAACAATAGCAGTACCTGTAATTGCTGTATGTTGCGTGCCAGGCATTATACTAAGCAGGTTGCATGCGTTAGCTTAGTTAATCCTCAGCAACCTTTAAAGGAGCTTCTATTGTTGCCCACATTTTGTAGATAAGGAGCCATCAAAAAATAAAATAACTTGGTCAAATAATATATTATGGGAGTTCCCATCGTGGCTCAGTGGTTAACGAATCTGACTAGGAACCATGAGGTTGTGGGTTCGATCCCTGGCCTTGCTCATGGGTTAAGGATCTGGCGTTGGCTATGAGCTGTGGTGTAGGTTGCAGATGCAGCTTGGATCCCGCGTTGCTGTGGCTGTGGCGAAGGCCGGCAGCTACAGCTCCTGTTAGACCCCTAGCCTGGGAACCTCCATATGCCGCGGGTGCGGCCCCAGATAAGGCAAAAAAAGACCAAAAAAAAAAAAGTTTATATATTATGGGATAATTCCAAGATTTTGAACCTATATTCAGCTGCTAGGCAAGGCTTTGCCTCTCTGTGTCTTGTTGAATCTTGAACCTCATTCTGGAGTATATAGGAACTTGATATTTTTATCTATTAAAACCTCTCTGTATTTACTTCTAAGGTTATGCTCAATATAGATTTCCCCTAAAAGATAAGACTACATTTCAGCATGTAGGACAGTGAATATGTGCAATCAGATGTGATTATTATTAAATTAAAACATGTATTAGCTGTACAGTATATAAGCTCTTCATAGCCAACGTTGTTCTCATAGATGATTAAGTATGGTTTTCTTTTAACCTGTATGAAAGTGCTATACCTCAGAAGGTAAATGAAATTCAGAATGAGTCTGCTGTGAGTCAGGAGGCCCTACTGTGTAACGTGCCCGGTTACACTGTGATCTAATACCTTCTAGGGGGTGAGAGGTGCAAAATATGGTCAAGTTCATTGAAGGTCCTCATTCTGCACCCCCAGTCCCCTTCCTTTTTGTCCGCCTTCCCTTAGACATGGGCAGAAGAGGGGGTTTTAGGCCCAATCCTTGGACAGTAGATGGTCAGTTAACCCTAGCAGTGCTCCCCAACATTCTGTGCACTGTGGCACACACAGGAAACGATGATACTTTCTCTGGGGCAAACAGTTGAGGTTCCTTGAAGCTGGCGGTGATCCACTGTCACCTTCCCCTGACCTTGGGTACACTTGTAACCCATATCCAGCAAGCCAGCTGGGAAGCTCTGCTATGGGCATATGCACTGCAAGTTTCTAAGCTTGTTGTATGTATGAAAGCAATATGTAAATGGTAATGTGCTGTTCATATATAAGATTTTATTTGTAATTGTTCTATGAAAGGACGTTG
>PVHT021183653.1:3737758-3751437 GCA_004024745.2 Catagonus wagneri | reverse complement strand
GGTGATCGGGGGTGCTGAGGACAGGTGAAAGGGCGGTGATCGGGGGTGCTGAGGACAGGTGAAAGGGCGGTGATCGGGGGTGCTGAGGACAGGTGAAAGGGCGGTGATCGGGGGTGCTGAGGACAGGTGAAAGGGCGGTGATCGGGGGTGCTGAGGACAGGTGAAAGGGCGGTGATCAGGGCCTTTGGTTTAAGACTTATGAGAAGATCAGACAGGTAGTGAGACTTATTCATGATTCAGCTATTTCTCCTTATAACATCCCTGTCCCATCCCAGTTCTGTCCCTTCTCAAGTTCTGTCTCCTTTGTGAAGTCTTCACGTGTTTCACATATGTCTTTACTAGATGGTGAGCTCCTTAAAGTTAAGGCTGTGTCTTTTTAATCTTTGTAGCTCAAGCTACTCCCAGCTCTTTTTACCACGCTCTATCGTTAGGCAGGGTTTATTAACTCTGACTTGGGCTGAAGTTTGTCTCCCTGTGCCTTGATTCCCTTAGTCCTCATTCTCACATCTGAAATGACTCCAAACACAGTTACCTTTATGCTAGTCATTCATACATTTGAATCATCTGCCATGTCGTTCCAGGCTGCCTTTCTCTGAGTTAAACTTTTTAGTGTTGACATTTTTGCTTCTTTTTTCTTTTCTTTTTCCCAATAGGTGTACATTTTCTTTTCCTCCCTCAGTGTATAGAATCCTAGAATTTTAAGAATTGAAGGAGGCTAGAATTTGCCTAATCCTGGTCCTTCATCCAACTAATATTTGTTGATTACAGACTAATTGAGTGAAACTGAGATATCAAGATATTTTGGAGCAACCCAATGTTTTGACTATTTTGCTAAGAATAATGAGGAAGTTTAGATTTAGGAGATTAAAAAAAGGTCATCTGTTGGTTTTTATATGTGTGCGTTGCTGGGTATTTTAAGAATTAGCAAAATAGAAAGATGTTTTATGCTGAATCAGTGTACAGATAGCACAGAAAGAGTTTCAGGTTTTTTATGTAGTGTTACCACTAAGAATTGAAATGTGAAATGCACTTGTGGAATATCTGGTCCGCCCTTACTGAATCATCATTTACTTATGATGTGATCTTCTTTTATTCATGAAAGCCCCAACGTCCTATTCTCTGCACCAAAGCCTGATTTGCCTAGACTATAACCACATCTGCAGAGCAGTGAAGTATTTTGTCCTGGAGTTTTTGCTGGAGTTTTGTAATTTAAGAAATGGCAGAAGACCTGTTAGCTCTTGGAGTCTGTTCCTTTGAGACCAACTTGCTAGGAATCCGTTTCCTATTTTTTAAAAAGTAAATTTATTTTCTTCATTGACATCCTATAAACAAAACACTGGCAGTTTGTATTTTATGAAATATGTTTTAAAGTGTATTTACTTTTCCTTGGGAAACTCCTTTTAATAATTCATCAGAGTAATTTTTTAAATGATTTCTTTTCCATTATAACTGGTTTACCGTGTTCCGTCAATTTTCTACTGTACAGCAAAGTAATCCAGTCACGTATAATTTTCTTTCTCTGTTGTCAGGTTGCAATCAAGATCATAGATAAGACCCAGCTGGATGAAGAAAACTTGAAGAAGATTTTCCGAGAAGTTCAAATTATGAAGATGCTTTGCCACCCCCATATTATTAGGCTATACCAGGTAGGATCACTGGTGGTGTAACGTGTGGCCACGAAGAACCTAGAATGGTCACTTGTATTCGTGGTTATTTTTGAAGAGAAGGTGGGTGGGTGAACATCTGCAACTTTTTCTTGCTTCTATGAGCATATGTTCATGGTACTATTTTCCTCAGCTTATTATCCCACGGCTCAGTACTCATGTTTGGGTATTTACTAGTAAGTTCAAACTTACCTAGGTAGACCTTTTTAATTCATTCTTCAAAGCGTGGATACCATTCTTAGAGTTACACAAAAAGATTACTTAGGAGAGGATGAGAACTTACTTATTTAGATCAGAATCCTAAAGCAGAATGGGAAACCCAAAACGGCTAGAGAGTTTTGAGAGATGAAAAGCTAGAGATGAATATGACATTGTTTTTACAACATTTTTTAAATACTAACTTCTGTGATCATGTGATCATCATAAATTATGATGGTAAACTATATTTTATGTATGGCTTCTTATATGTCAGAACCTATCTCCTTTTATTCTAGTAGGATCCTAGACTTAGTTTTCTTTGGTAGCATTTGATTACTTTGATGACCAAGAGATTGTGTATAGAAGAGATTTCTATTCTAGTTTTCTTATTTTCCCAGGAAGCATGCATATTTCATGCCATCATCAAAAGTGATTCCCTAGCCTTACTGCAAACGCGGTAGATCTAATGGCGAGAATTTTAAGCCAGATAGGAGAGGAGGACCTTGCCTTAAGCAGGCTGGTGGAAGAGATATTTTGGGAGAGGTGGGGCTTTGGGGTGCTTCTCAAATTGCAGTGTGTTGGCAGCCAGGAGCTCTGCCTTTGCATGGGGCCAGCCCTGCTCACTGCTCTCTACCAGAATAGCCATCACCTAGTTCTGCAGGAAGTGGCCACCCACTCAGTTCATTTGCTGCTGTTAGTCTGCAGTAAATGGTTACTGGCCCAGACATGGGAGCACGTGTGAGAGTGGAAAGAGTACATCTAAGGCACAACTGGCAAGCTTTCATAGTCTGTTACTTTTGTGGGAAAGAAAGTCAGCCGTGGTATTAGTGTCTGTGGTTAAGGCTACTGTATTAGGACTCTTCTCTGGCATCAGCTGCTCACATAATGAAATGAATTAGATCCTCAGGAGCAGGCTTGTTCAGATTTATCAGGCTAAATTATGTTAAACCACACCTCCGTTTGTGCCCCAGAAGCAAACCCATGAAAGCTTCTTAGGGTTGCCTGACGATCTTTTTCTGCAAACTCAGAGATGTCTAACCTCTGCTTCCTTCCTATCCTGAAGGAAAAGTAAACTTCTTGACCTCACTTTTTAGAATAAATCATCCTCTGGGGAGTTCCCGTTGTGGCACAGTGGAAATGAATCTGACTAGGAACCATGAGGTTGCAGGTTCGATCCCTGGCCTTGCTCAGTGGGTTAAGGATCTAGCATTGCCATGAGCTGTGGCGTAGGTTGCAGATGTGTCTTGGACCTGGCGTGGCTGTGGCTGTGGCTGTGGCCGGCGGCTACAGCTCTGATCAGACCCCTAGCCTGGGAGCCTCCATATGCTGAGGGTAGGGCCCTGAAAAGACGAAAATAAATACAATAAAATAAATCATACTTAAATAATTTTAGAGCTTACTAGACTGACCTTTCTCAAGAGGTTAACTAATAGGTATTTACCTTATAGCTGAAATCTGTAATTTTTCCTTTCTTACCCAACATTTAATTAACCTGTAAGATTTCCATACTTTCAGCCCTGGCTTTGAACATTGCCCTCTTTTAAGCTTTAAATTTGTTCTCTGGCAGCTAACATTGTTAATGGGAGAGTCTGAGCTGCTGAGGTGAGAACAGCTGTTTTCATACAGTATCAAGGTAGTTTTCAGGTCATTTGCTAAAGCTTCCATTTCTTCCAGTTTACAGAATGAGCCAAATATCGGTAACCGTATAGGAGAGTTTTTGAACGCCTGAAAAGTTTAAAATTCAGTCAATAAAAGGCGTGATACGAAGAAGATATACAATGTGACATTTTTTCTTTTTTTCTAAACACCTGTATATATTTTAGGTACTTACTTTTTGTTTTATAAGTCAACATACAGAGAGAACTTGGAAGCAATTCATGTAATAAATAATGGGCTAATATCAAATGATTGAATTATTAGATTGAAAAATTAAAATAAATGCATTTTAACAGTAGAGTACTGTGAAACCATTGAAAAGAAGAGATCTGTTTTCATAATATAATGCAGAATACTTTTTTTGAGTGAAAACTGTTATATGGTATTAACGTATAAAGACCTCAAAGATAATGTGACCAGGGAATAATTTGACAGAATTATTAATTATTAATTAACTGTGAGTTATGAGAGTGTAGAGTCGCACTGCCTCCTCTGGTAGCCGCTAGCCACATGTGGCTATTGTACATTAACATGTAGCTAGAATGAGTGAGGAACTGGATTTTTAATTTAATTTTAATTAATTTAAATATGAAAATGAGAGCAGTTTACAATGAAGCTTTTTTGAAATGATAATATTAATGATAACAAAATATATTCCTAGAATTAATTTCACCTTTTTCTTTTAACTTTTTTCTTTTTCAGCTGTGGCAGATGGGGGTTCCCGGACCAGGGATTGAATCTGAGCCACAGTTGCAACTTCCGCCACAGCTGAGGCAATGCCAGGTCCTTAACCCGCTGCACTGGGCCAAGGACCAAGCTTGTGCTACCACAGGGACAGCACCAGATCCTCAGCCTGCAGCACCACAGTGGGAACTCCTCTTTTAACTTTTTTCATGTAGCTACTAGAAAAATTAGAAGTAGTATTTCTTTGGGACAGCACTGCGCTAGAATGGTGTAGGGTAAGCTGTTAGCGGTGTTTCCTCTGGGGAATGAAATGGAGGCAGTTGGAAAGAGGAAAACCTTTGGTCTTTTGTTTATATACTAGATTTTTAAGATGCTTGTAATGAACATATGTACTCATATATTATTTTAATAAATATTTAATTTTTCATTAAATTCATTAATTTTCATTAAATTTTACCTTTTTCAGTAAAGAGGAAGAAGAGACTGTCAACACACTACAACTAATAAGGAAAATAGCAAAATAGAACCTAAAATACAAAAGAGTGATGTATATTACTTGACGTATTGAATATTTATATTATTCCCAGTTTTGAATTAATGATCGTGGACAGGAAAGTTGTCATTTCCATTTTTTAAGAAAGCACAACCACATGTATCTGTGTGTGGTTCTTGAAGTGATTTCTATTTTTTTCCCTAATTTTTGTCTCGGTTTGTTTTTGCTTTTTAGGGCCACATGTGTGGCATATGGAAGTTCCCAGGCTAGGGGTCGAATCAGAGCTGCAACAGCTGGCCTACGCCACAGCCACAGTAAGGCCAGATCTGAGTTGTGTATGTGGCCTATGCTGCAGCTCGTGTCAACACCAGATCCTTAAGCCACTGAGCAACCCCAGGGGTCCTCGTGGGTACTAGTCGGGCTCGTTACCCCTGAGCCACAGTAGAAACTACTGGTTGGGTTTTTTGAAGGACATTCTTGAGCCTCAACTAACCAATGTCCAATGTGAACTTTTTGGTAGTTAGTAGCTTCTTTGCTTCTCAGTTTTTCGAGCTTAAGAGATTGCAGAGGCCTCATAGGACCACAGAAGGACTGTTCCTCTGAAGTAATAAATATTTCCTACTTTTAAGAACTTGAAGGAATACCTGTTTTCCCCCTTTCCTCATAATAACATTCATATCTGTCACCCTTCCAACCCCCAGTGTATTAAGGCTCCTTTAAGCAGTAATGGTTATTAATACCTCAAATGGGAAAAGAGGAGTCATTGGTTTCTCTTCCTGTGAGATCAGCCTGTCATTTGTGTCACTGTCATTTTCCTGCCTTTGCACCAGGTTATGGAGACAGAACGGATGATTTATCTGGTGACAGAATATGCTAGTGGAGGGGAAATATTTGGTAAGTACATTTATCGCCTTTTTTAAACAGTTATTGAGCACTCTATGGCCAAGCGAAAATAGCTGTTCGATGCTCTCGTCACTTGAGCAGCTGTCACTTGGTGCTGCTCTTTAGTGCTGTTATTTCCTATCAGTGAACTAATTTTAATTATTTTTTATTCACCTATTTAAGTCCCTCACCATTTTTGTTTTTAGCAAAGGTGTTTTATTTCAGTCAGATGGTGACAGTTGAAATTAAAGATCTTTAAAAACAAACATTCCTCTGAACGTACGACTGTGGGCTTTTCCTATTGCTAGATTCTAACTGGGGTCACCAAATGCAACAGAACTCCCAAAAGTGTGTGGACTTCTGTTGTGTGTGAGACAGCCCCTTGGAGCGAGCAGTCTCGCCCTAATGCATTCTTTAAACTTTGCTTAAATATAACGTGTAACTGTATTCCTGACCATGTGTTCACAGTTCACTTGATGATTCTTGTAATTTTGGAGGTTTTGTCTTAAGTAGCTATTTTTTTTTTTCTCTAACGCTTAGCTTGCTTGGCACAATATCAGAGTTAAGCAGGAGAATTTGTTACCAGACTTTTGCAGGAGAATTTGATACCAGAATTTGTTATCTGACTTTTTGAGGTGGTTAAAAACTGCCCCCCCCCGATAATAGTAGTAAATGGAGCCAAATAGAGATAAAGGCTAAACTTTCAAATCTAGATTGGCATGTCTTTTCTTTTTTTTTTTTTTTGCCTTTTGTCATTTTATGGCCGCACCCGCGGCATGTGGAGATTCCCAGGCTAGGGTTCTAATCGGAGCTGTGCCACTGGCCTGCGCCGCAGCCACAGCAACGCAGGATCCGAGCCGCGTCTGCAACCTACACCACAGCTCACGGCAACGCCGGATCGTTAACCCACTGAGCAAGGCCAGGGATCGAACCCCGCAACCTCAGGGTTCCTAGTTGGATTCGTTAACCACTGCGCCACGATGGGAACTCCGTCTTTTCATTTTTATTTCTATTCCTTTTTGGCATGTGAATACAGAGAATGGTTTCTTCTTATATATTTTATGTTTACTGGTTACTTCATTTTTTTCCAAAAATTTTATTTATTTATTTATTTTTAGGGCTGCAGATGCAGCATATGGAAGTTCCCAGGCTAGGGGTCAAATTGAAACTACAGCTGCTGGTCTACACCACAGCCACTGGCCTACACCGCAGCCACAGCAACACCAGATCTGAGCCGCGTCTGCAGCCTATACCACAGCTCACAGCAATGCTGGATCCTTAACCAAACGAGCAGGGCCAGGGATTGAACCCACATCCTCATGGATACTAGTAGGGTTTGTTTCCGCTGAGCCACAACGGGAACTCCAGTTTCTTCATTTTTTTAAGATTTTGTTTTGGTTTAAGTGTGAGGATTTTTTAAATTTTTGAAATATTGGTACATACTAATTTAAAACATATTTTAAAAGCATGAAATTACTTTTAAAGTGGAATCTTCTTATTAGTCAATGGTCAGTTGTGACTATGAATTTTTTGGTGTGTTAAACTTTCCCCAGAAATCTGATAATTTTGTATCTAAGAATTAAAAAAAAAATAAGCATGTTCGTCCTTTTTAAAGGCATGATCATTTCTTAATAGCATTTTTAGTTGGATTTTTGTATCTTTGCTTATGCACATTGGTGGTCTTGGCAACAAAGAGACCTCGTCATCTCAATGTTCATAATAATCAAAGAACCAAACACAGTGTATATCAGATCTATTTTGCTCTTTAGGAAAACAGATTGCAAAAGTACAGAAAAAATACAATTTCTTGGTTATAGATTCTTTATGGGAATGTAAATTCTTTAGCTCAAGGCATGAAGAAACAGAATACTACTTCTCATGGCATTATTATAAAAGATCCAGGGGAGGAGGAAAAAGATGTATTACCTAAAGAAATCATTGTGCATGCACAGGGCTATAACTGTCTCATGAGGACTGGTTTTTAAGTGTCTGTATTAGAGATGAAAAGGCAGGCTTAATCAAGAACATGAGCGTTGGAGGCCGTTAGACCTGGTTTTGAACCAGATCTTTCGCACTCATTTGCTGTTTTACTTGGAACAAATTGCTAAATGATTCTGGGACTCAGTTTCATGCTCTGTAAAAGTCAGGTCTGTGAGATCTGCTTTACAGTTGTGAACATTAGTTAAGGTCGCATATGTAGAGCCCAGCACTTTGCTTCCTTCACTTCCATGTTAGCGGACAAATTGGTGATTGATTTCTTTTTTTTTTTTTTTAATAAATAAATAAATTTTGCTTTTTAGGGCTGCACCCGTGGCATATGGCAGTTCCCAGGTGGGGGTCAAATCGGAGCTACTGCTGCTGGCCTATGCCACAGCCACAACAGTGCGGGATCCGAGCCTTGTCTGTGACCTACACCACAGCTCATGGCAACGCCGGATCCTTAACCCACTGAGCAAGGCCAAGGATCGAACCTGCGTCCTCGTGCATGCTGGTCGAGTTTGTTAACCACTGAGCCATGATGGGAACTCCTAGAGTACTATGCTTAATCCCAACAAAATTTAATTAAAAGGCAGGACATGTTTTATAGCTTTCTCCATCCAGTTGTCTCAAAAAATCTTTTTATAGCTGTTCAGATCATGATGCAACAAAGTCCAGATATCCACTGAGTTGATAAATGTCTTAACTTTTTTTTATAATTTGTTATAACTCCTCTTTTCTGCAAATACACGCTTTTTGCTTCTGTGCCATTTGTTGGAGAAACTGGATTGCCTTGTAAAACTTCCTGCATTCAGGATTTGGATCCTCATTGTATCACGCAACGTGTTCCTTTGGCTCACTATTTCTTGTGAAGTAGTTTGGTTAAATATGGGTTACTCTGGTGGAGATGAGGGGAGGAATTTGTCATAGTCTAATTCTTGCATCATTTTAGAGTTCGTATGTCTGTTTTCCCCACTTTTAGTGATGTATAAAGTTTTATAAAGTTTATATAGTTTCCCATCTACTTTTGACCTAATGTTTTAATCACTCTTTAGTTGCCTAGACACGTTACTTCATTAGAAGTTGCAAAATGGTGATTTTTAAATTCTCTCGTTCTTTCTATATTTATTAACTACGATTCTTCTGTAAAGAATTTTGCCTATAAACTGTTTAGAAACTATAGTAAAGTCAAAATAAATGATTGATTCTTTTCCTTTATATATTAAATCTCATAGTAATGAATTGATACCCTAGCAGTACCAGTGGTGACCAGTGAAATTGATTTTATCTGTTATTTTGTAATATCATGAACTTGCAGATTTTAATTTTTTTATTTTTTATTTTTATTTTTATTTTTATTTTTGTGTGTGTGTGTGTTTTTGCCTTTATGTAGAGCCGCACCCGCGGCATATGGAGGTTCCCAGGCTAGGGGTCTAACAGGAGCTGTAGCTGCTGGCCTTCGCCACAGCGACAGCAACGTGGGATCCGAGCTGCGTCTGCAACCTTCGCCACAGCTCACGGCAACGCCGGATCCTTAACCCACCGAGCAAGGCCAGGGATCGAACCTGCAACCTCATGGTTCTTAGTCTGATTCGTTAACCACTGAGCCACGAAAAGAACTCCCTGTTCTTTTTATTTTTATTTTTATTTTTTTTGCTCTTTAGGGCTGCACCCATGGCATGTGGAGGTTCCTAGGCTAGGGGTCAAATCGAAGCTACAGCTGCCGGCCTACACCACAGCCACAGCAACACAGGATCCAAGCCACATTGGCGACCTACACCACAACTCACTGCAATATCAGATCCTTAACCCACTGAGCGAGGCCAGGGATCAAACCCGCAACCTCATGGTTCCTAGTCGGTTTTGTTTCTGATGCGCCACAACAGGAACTCCTGAACTTACTACAGATTTTAACACATTTGATGTGTTTCCGTCCATTGAGTTATTTTATTACCCTTTATGCTCACATTATTCCACTTAGCTAGTGGGAGCCTAAGTTGACTCCTGTGTCCTTTTGATATGATCCCAGTCGTCTTTAATAGCTTCTTTGCTTTAGTTAAGATGTCCCAGGCTTATCTTGAACACTTCCTGTCTCAGACCTGGAATCAAGCGTTTCTCCTGGAAGCTCTGGTTTCTTCCGGAAGCTCTGGTTTCTTCCATCTGTCCCTTAGGGATGCTTATATTGCTGCTGGGTTGTCACTACCTTAGAGGCCTTTGCAGGGCACAGAGGTAGGAAATATGCCACAGCCACCAGGCTATGCCACAGTCACAGCAACACCAGATCCTAGCTGCATCTGCAACCTACACTGCAGCTTGCAGCAGTGCCAGATCCTTAACCCACTGAGCGAGGCCAGGGATCAAACCCTCATCCTCGCTGATACTAGTCAGGTTCTTAACCCACGAGCCACAACAGAAACTCCAAGAGTATGTATTTTTTACAGCGAGAACAGTACAACACAAGTTTGTACTACCGTTCCAACTGAAATTTAAGATTTCAGTGTTTCTTCTTCTTGAACGTTCCATATTTATATCCCCTTTCTCTCATGCTGAAATTTGTGGTTTCAAATGACTTTAGCATAATTACATATTTAATATGAGAGTGAGGGCAAAATTGATTCAGAATAATTCCAATATTATTACAGATGTTAAGGAGGTTACTGGTTCTTTTTGTTCTTAGGATCTAGCCCATTAAAGATGCAGAGGCAAAATACCGTGTTGTCCCTTAAAAAATATTGTCTCTTTAAAAATTAGTTTCTAGTTAAGTCACAACTTATAACTTAGGTGAGGTTCTTTATTTCCCAGTTTGCTTTCAATTTTTAGAAATTTTTCTTCAGTTTGATTCAGTTCTGAATTGTGTAAGTTATTTGGGACATTACATGTTTCCAGGATTAAAGCTATAAAACAGGGTATGTTCAGGGAAGTCTAGCTTCCGCCTCTTTTCCATCCCCCTAAGTAACCATTTTAAGAAGCTTCTCACTTAACATTACTTCTGTTAAAAAATATAAGCAAATATAGACACACGTACCCATGTACATATTTGTATTTCGTCTTCCTTACCTCCCAAACGGCAGCACACTATACACATTTTTCTATACCTCACAGAGAGTCACGGCTGGAAAACCGTCCGTGAATGGTTTTCCTCTAGACCATGGACTAAGAGTCCCTGCTCTAGAGGGGGAGATACGTGTTAAGAAACAACTATAGGAGTTCCCGCTGTGGTGCGGTGGGACTGGCGGTGTCCTGGGAGCTCCGGGAGCCAGGTTCAGTCCCTGGCCCGGCCCAGCGGGTTAGGGATGCTGTGTTGCCGCAGCTGCAGCTTAGGTCGCAACTGTGGCTAGGATCTGATGCCTGGCCCAGAAACACTCCATGTGCCTCAGGGCAGCCAAAAAAGAAAAAGAGGAAACAGCTCTAATACGTTGTTCACTGAAGTTACAGAGGTGGGTGGGCTAGATGCCATTAGATATAAATTATGGACCAGCACTTCTAGGGTGGGTGAGTAGGTTAGGGCAGACTTTGGAGACCTGGCCTTTGCACTGGATTTTAAAGAACGAGCTGGATTAGCAGCCTGCAGAATGTACTAGGAAACAGGTAAGAACCTCCCTATTGCAAAATTAGCAGACCCAGCTTGGCTAGTATATTGGTGTAATGAGAGAAACATTTGTACTTCATCTGAAAAGCATGAATAACATTCGTGAAAGACCTTTTAGAGTATATGGGATCCTGTTTCATTGACTTCTTGGCTTCTACTTGGTCTAGAAGTATTTTTTTAAGAAGCTCTCAGAAAACAAATCTTCTTTTATACGTTAATGTAATAGACTTCGTATCAAAAGAATGGCATTTTTTTTTTAAAAGGCTTAACGTAAACAATTCCTAGTTGACAAACTTTGCTAGTGGCAAAATGAAAGGTAAAAATGTTTTTTATAAAAGTTTACGGTTTTTCTTCTGATTGATATTCCTTGAATTAATCTGCAATTATTAAGCATCCGTCACATGGAAGCACCGCTCCATGCACCTGGAGCATGTGGAAATTCCCAGGCCCTGGATCAAACCTACGCCATAGCGGCGACCCGAGCTGCTGCAGTGACAATGCCAGGTCCTTAACCTGCTGCACCACAAGGAACTCCGCAAAGCACTCTTGCATGTAGTAAAGAGGCAGTGGAACAGAAGTAGTTCTAGTTTAAAACTTTTAGAACTAAAGCATATCTTGTGACTGTGTTTCACAAAGAAATTGTGTGTTCCCAGAACCCTGAAGGAAAAGGTTTAATTTATTTGGGCTAGACAGAAACAAGTATACTGTGTGTTTTGTTTTTATGCCTGCAAGAATACCCAGTAGTAACTCCAAATAGTGGTAGGTCCACAAATCTACACATGTAAAAAGAGGAGTACACACACACTGCCCGTGTCAAATTCTGGGTTTTGATACTCTGTGATTATGTCAGATTTAACCATTGGGGAAACTGGATGAATGGTACATAGGATCTCTCTGTATGCTCTTTGCAACTTCCTGTGAATCTGTAATTATTTCAAAATAAAAAGGTAAACAGAAAAGAAATATTACTCTAGCTGTCATCTTGAGAGTAGATCCCGGTGGGCCAAGGGCAGAATCTGGGATACTGGTTAGGAGTAATGTTCTGAGGTCACTGCAGTAATCCTGGAGGGAGAGAGCGGCCATGGGACGAGATTGGTGGCACTAGAGTGGGATGGGAGTATGGGTGAGGAATGGTTGAATTCTGGGTATATTTTAGCAGCAGAGTTTATAAAATCTGCCGCTGGATTGGATGTGGGGTGTGGGGGAAAGAGAGTGAAAGATGACAGAAGGTTTTTGACCTGGACCACAGGAAGGCGGAAGGAAAGCAATGGTGACAAGAAGCCGCGACAAGTGAAGAAGGCTGGTATGAGATAGCTGGCAAGGATAACAAAATAAAAAGCTGTCTTCCCCTGGTCACTGGCAGCTTGGGGCCTCTGAGAGTTAGGGGCGGTGTGATATTGAAGTGCGTGCACTCTTGTTAACCTGCTCCCAGGCAGCTGAGTTATCTTGGCCTCACCCTGGCTTTTTTGGAAAGAAGCATTTGTTTGATAAACAGGAAGTCGTTTCCATGGGTGTAGAAAGAAGAAATGCTAGAACTGAGCGGCAAAGCAAAGAACTGCTAGCTGTGGTTAGCTTGGAATTGGCAGAAATGTTTTCACGTAGCCACCTAAGCTTAGCACACAAGCTGCCTTTTCCCCATTCTAGACTGGGTTCTTTCTTCATCATGAAAAATGACAAGTTTCTGCCCTGTTGCTTGACCTGCTGTCAGGGTATGTTCATTTTCAGCTAGTGTTTTGGATCAGTTATGAGTCGTAGACTTAGCGGACAAATGGAGGCACTGTCTGTTTATAGTGGAAAAGTGACTTATTTTAAGAACTGTTGGCTCCCCACCACTGCCCCATTAGTGGCATGCCTCTGACACACCAGTGAAGCTGGTCTAGGGGAGTTAAGACTGCCTCGTGTGTATTTTTGCTCTTTGAAAGGTTAGTATCTAAATGTACCACAGGGTATTTCTTCTTGAGTCAGATTGAGGCAAAATTACAAACATTGAATTCTGAAGCTAACTTTATAAATGTTGATGCTCTAATAGTTTTGAAACTTCTTAATTCATCCCCTCCACTCGAATGATGTCCTCCTCATGAGTTATATAAATCCCTTAGTGTCACTGCTTTTTATTTTGTGAAGAAGAGTGGATGAAAGAAGATTATAGAAGTCCAGTGCCAAGTGATTTTTGGTGATCGAAAAGTGAGAAAGAGAACCTAAGACTCCTTACTCTTTTTTTTTTTTTCTTTTAGGGCTGCACCTGGGGCATATGGAGGTTCCCAGGCTAGGGGTTGAATTGGAGGTATAGCTGCTGGCCTACACCACAGCCACAGCAACACAGGATCCAAGCCACATCTGCAACCTACACCACAGCTCATGGCAACGCCGGATCCTTGACCCACTGAGCAAGACCAGGGACTGAACCCACAGTCTCATGGTTCCTAGTCAGATTCATTTTCTCTGCGCCAGGATGGGAACTCCAAGATTCCTTACTCTTTTTTTTTTTTTTTGGTCTTTTTCCCTTTATCTAGAGCCGCACTTGTGGCACATCGAG